>JASVER010000025.1:10527245-10691414 GCA_030449065.1 Oceanodroma leucorhoa | reverse complement strand
GCAGGGAGACGTGTGAGGAGGGGGGAGCGGCCGAGAGGGGCTGTGGTGGACCCACCGCAACCCCCATCCCCACCCCCTGCGCCCCTCGYGGGGACAGGAGTCGGGAGTGGAGGGGTGAAAGTGGGACTGGGAAAGGGTAAGGAAGGTATTGTTTTAATGTTTGCCTCTTGTTTCCCTCTACTCAAATTATTAATTAAATTTTTATTGGATTTGGCAGTAAATTAAATTAATTTTACCCTGGTAAACMTGTTTTGCCCATGATGGTAACTGCTAAGTGATCTCACTGCCTTTATCTTGACCCACTAACTTTTCCATCCTATTTTCTTGCCCTGTCCTGTTGASGAGGGGGAGTGAGAGAGCAGCTGGGAGGGAGTTTGGCCCTTAGCCAGGGTTAAACCTCTATGGTCCTGTTGACTTTTAGATGCTGTGCAAGTTTAAGATTCTCATAAGAGAAAGGGAAAAAGGCAGTTCCCAGTTTAAAGTGACACCTTCTGTGAAGGCTATTTTACCACTGGGACGGGCTGATACTCATGGGCTTACCTAAGGTGGCTCAGATTTATGAACTAGTCTTTTAGTCTGTTTGTAGATTCGGCCTTGTGCCAGTCAATAAATAACATGAAGAGCTCGATGAAGAGCTTTCATGACTGCCAGAATCCCTCTGTTTCTGTGCTCAACAACTTCAGATCGAGTTCTCATACTGAGTTATAATTCTTAGCAAGTAATCTGTTGCCTTCTTCATCAGCTYCTGGATTGGTTCACACTGCAGACCCATACAAAGCACATTGTAATGTCTTTTTGAACAACTACATCACGTGGATCTCAGCAGCACCCGTAACATCTGAAAGTATCAAAACCACTTACCAGAAAGAAGTGAAAAAAGTTGTGCTGACCACCTCCAAATGTGACTAAAAGCATCTGCATAACTAAAAGACTCCATTAATCTGTAAACAGTAATTATGACCCATTCATATAACAGAATGTTAACTGCAAGAATGAATGTTAATATATAATTAAACTAACAGGATTCTAAAAACACATACACTAGGAAAGTGAGAATAAGTCATTCATGCCTTTAATTATCTATGTATATTTGGGTTGCTTTCAGTGAGACAGAAGCATAGATTATAAGACCCAGAAGAACCCTCCATTTTCTCTAGTCTCTTCAGAAACAAGCTATATATTTGGGTTAATGTGGGAAAAGAAATTACTTGCCTAGAGCAGAATATGAACTGCAGAGGTATAACTCCAATAGGAGAGTTGTGTTACTAGGCAATAAGAGCTCTGTTTACATCACTTGAGGATGTAACCAGTACTTAAACCACTATAACTAAAACTTTTTGTTGATTTTGACAAATTTTAGCTGCAGAAAAAGTAGCTATATCTAGCATAAACTGGGTTGTGAAAAAAGTATAGCCAYGATAAAACAGTGTCTCTCTAATTGTGATGGGCTGTGTACAGAGAGACAATACAGATCTCAGGGGCTTTCTATAGAAAATTCCTACACCTATCAACAGGAACTGTGTGGATGTATCTACAGTGGGATATGGCCCTATTTCRATTAGAAAGAGTAAGATTGTGAACAGAAATATTAAAGCAAAGTTTGAACCATTTTATTGTGGAGAAAGAATGATCATACCAGCCCTGCATAAGGAACAAATTACAAGACCAAGAGTCTTTTACTTGTGTCATGGTTTAACCCCAGCCAACAACTAGGCCCCACACAGCCGCTCGCTCAATCCCCCCTGGTAGGATGGGGGAGAGAATCAGAAGAGTAAAAATGAGAAAACTCGAGGGTAGAGATAAAGACAGTTTAATAGGTAAAGCAAAAGCTGTGCACGCAAGCAAAGCAAACCAAGGAATTCATTCACTCCTTCCCATCAGCAGGCAGGTGTTGAGCCATCTCCAGGAAAGCAGGGCTCCATCACGCGTAACGGTTACTTGGGAAGACAAACGCCATCACTCTGAATGTCCCCCCTTCCTTCTTCTTCCCCCAGCTTTATGTGCTGAGCATGATGTCACATGGTATGGAATACCCCTTTGGCCAGTTTGGGTTAGCTGTCCTGGCTATGCTCCCTCCCAGCTTCTTGTGCATCTGACAGAACATGGGAAGCTGAAAAGTCCTTGACTAGTGTAAGCACTRCTTAGCAACAACTAAAACATCAGTGTGTTATCAACATTGTTCTCATACTAAATCCAAAACCCAGCACTATACCAGTTACTAGGAAAACAATTAACTCTATCCCAGCCAAAACCAGCATGTTCTCCACCCCTTATTCCATACCATTTATGTGATGCTCAGGTCCCACACTATCCAATACATCCTCATTAACCACTACCCGCCTTCCCATCCTTTGATATAATACACAGATATCATTCCCTTAGTCTATGGACAACCCCTGTAAAATGTCTGTAGAATGTCCAGAAACATCCACAAAATGTCCATTGACTTCATTTAGTCCATGACCTTGGGCTCCATCTGTTATGGTGGTCACTCARGACAGGAGAGGTGGTGTGTTGCTTGGAGTTACTGAGCACCAAGGTCAGCTCAGGTCAGGTCACTGCTGCACTTGCACTGCTTCTTGTAAGACTTCTCCTCCATTGGTTCAGGTGGTTCCTGCTATAGTAATTCCTGTAACATGCAACTCAAATCCCGGGTTACAACAGTTTAAAGGTATTTCCATTACAGTGTCCACCCCTGGTCTCTCTGGACGAGGCCATAGGGTTTAACATTGCAATGAACTCCTTCCCTTGCCCCTGCTCCAGCTTGGACTTATCCACAGACTGCAGTCCCTTAGGGTTGTACCTGCTCCAGGTGGAGCCTTATCTATGAGCCACAGTCTCTCCAGGGGTRTACCTGCTGCGGCATAGATTTATCCACAGCCACAGTCACTTTGAGGTGCACCGGCTCCAGCGTGGCCTCACCCACAGCCACAGTCCCTTCAGAAGTAAACCTGCTCCAACATGGCCTTACCCAAGGCTGCAATCCCTCCAGGGGTGTACTTCCTCTGTCATGGGCTTATCCATGGCCACATGCTTTGAGGTGCTCCAGCATCACCTCATGCACAGCCACTGATGCTTCAAAGTGTACCTGCTGCAGCATGGACTTATCCACAGCCACAGATGCTTCGAGGTGTACCTTCTCCAGCATGGACTTATCCTTGGCCACAGTCCCTTCAGAGGTCTACCTGCTGTGGCACAGACATAATCATGGCCACAGATGCTTCGAGAAGTACCTGCTCTGGCATGGGCTTATCCACCGCCATAGATGCTTTGGGGTGTCCTGCTCCTGTGTGGACTYATCCACAGGTCACAGTCCCTTTGACTCGAGTTCACACTGCAGTTCCAGCCTGTCCAGTACAGCAGCACAGAAACAGCAGCAATGCCCTGGCCATCTGCCAGCCCGGGCGTAAGGCCATTGCTGTTATCAAAATGTTCCCAGACATAGCAGAGTAAGATGATCAGCAGTGCAGCAGCACAGCAAGCAGCGAAAGCAAAAAGCAGCCACTAAYGAGCACTAGACTCTAATATACAGTAAGGCAACCAAGCCCTATGGCAAGCACAGGACCCTGCAGCCCTATAAACAGCACTAACAACTATAAAGTCAATCTAGCACATTCCAATCAACCTGTCGTTATTTCAAACCCTTTGAGCCCCAGGTTGGGCACTTGGTTTCGAACCATACTGTCCTGGTTTCGGCTGGGATGGAGTTAATTGTCTTCCTAGTAGTTGGTATAGTGCTGTGTTTTGGATTTAGTATGAAAATAATGTTGATAACACACTGATGTTTTAGTTGTTGCTGAGCAGTGCTTACACTAGTCAAGGACTTTTCAGCTTCCCATGCTCTGTCAGATGCACAAGAAGCTGGGAGGGAGCATAGCCAGGACAGCTAACCCAAACTGGCCAAAGGGGTATTCCATACCATGTGACATCATGCTCAGCACATAAAGCTGGGGGAAGAAGAAGGAAGGGGGGACATTCAGAGTGATGGCGTTTGTCTTCCCAAGTAACCGTTACGTGTGATGGAGCCCTGCTTTCCTGGAGATGGCTCAACACCTGCCTGCTGATGGGAAGGAGTGAATGAATTCCTTGGTTTGCTTTGCTTGCTTTTGCTTTACCTATTAAACTGTCTTTATCTCTACCCTCGAGTTTTCTCACTTTTACTCTTCTGATTCTCTCCCCCATCCCACCAGGGGGGATTGAGCGAGCGGCTGTGTGGGACTTAGTTGTTGGCTGGGATTAAACCACGGCAGCTTGGAAAACAGCTGGAAGCAGGCACAAAAAAATGCAGTAGAGGTCTGTAAAATCAGGTCTGGCATGCAGGTGAATAGGGAAAAAAGTGGAAAATTTAGGGAAGACAAATTTCGGCATTAATGGACTTCTAAGATAAGGAACTTTTAGACAGGGATTAGACAAATTAATGAGATGAATATCTATCACAGGTTATTAAATATGAACAAAATTCTTCTGGCTAAGTAAGCCTCTGAATCACCAATTATGGTGCTCAGAAAATATTCTAGAAATTGTTGCAACATTCTTGTCTTATTCTGGTAACTTTTTCTTACACCACTCACTAGTGGTCAGTGCTACAGACTCAATATGAGGCTATATGAGACTTTAATCAAACCCAGAACCATTTCTTACTGGGAAAAAGGAAAAAAAAAATTTGCTGTCAGTAACATGGGGCATTTCCTCTATATGCATCATAATAAAAACAATCATTCTGTTGTTTTCAGTGAGCATTGCAATAGATCATATTAACACTAAAATCCTCTTGACTACTGAAATCTATCCTAGTTTACCTTTCCTTTTAAGAGCTGTTGCCAGTTAGTATTAATGGTTATGATGCAAAATGCAAAACCAGAGAGACTTCTGCATTTGAGCAGGGAAGACTTCTTAATTATTTTTTTTCTGTTTCCAGTTTTTAAAAGTTGCTTGATTCCTAACAAGTCTTATATAGAAATGTCTCTGGAATATTCTCAGATATTATTGTCAGGGTGAGCAAAGGTCAGGCAAAAGAAGTGCACTRTTAAGCCTTTGAGGAGATGACAAGAGTGTTCAGCAGATATAGGCTGATTAAATTATGCTAATCTGCTTTTACTTACAAATGTACAATTCCCCCAGATGGGTTTTGAATAAAGTGTATTTTAAACAGGATAAACAGCAAAACTTATCTTTCCATAGGGAAGCTTCTAGCAATGAGTTATTACTGAATTGTGTGGACAACTTTGTGTAAATATGCATGTACGTTCATGCAGGGATGTACACAACATTGATCCAATGTGGTGAGAACGGAATATTGTCTGCACAGCCAGAATCACACCTGGAGGTATGGCACACAGTAGAGAATAAAACCTTTTTAACACTCTTACCCACACCCATTAAATATACATATTAATTTACTCACATTCACGTGCTGCTTTGATTCCTCCCTTTTTAGTATTGCAAAGGGCTGTAAGGTGGAGAAAGTGATTATATCCATTTTAACCAGAAATAAAAAGGATTTTCCATTAGCAMCCAAGCCAGAGAGAGATGCTCCCAAACTCCAGGCCCCAACTGGCAGGTCCTGCTTCTCCTGATTTCTGGAAACATATTCTCAGAGAGGCTGAAAAAGTCAGTCATTGGCATTGAAGGAGATAGTCCACCTGCTTAATCTCGTTTCTTAATAATCTCTTTGATGTAGTTTAATTTTCAATGAAATGCCAGCATAAGCAGAATCAACATTTTGATTTATGCATTTTAATAGATAAAAAACCTTGTATCTTTGAAAGCTCTGTGACTGTTTTATTATATTTTTTAGTTAGTCCAATGAGAAAAATCCTCTACAATTCTATTTGTCACATTATTCTTCTGAAACTATCAAAATCTTTTATAYAGCTAGCAATATAATACAAACATAGTTCATATTAAAATCAATACTCATTGACTTCTCAATGCAAAACAGTTTCTACCTCAAGAGTTTTGGTTTACTTTTTTTTTGTGTTGTATCATGAAACATCACTTTAGCTAGCAATCCATATCTCTACTAATAACACTTATACAGCACATTTTCACTTCAATTTATTTAGTGCTGATCATCCAAGCATAAGAAAACACTTTGCAAACAGTGTCTAACTAAAAAATGAAAAATGTCAGTAAAAATAACACCTTTCTTCATAGTTTTTCTCCTTGTGTGTTTTCAGAGCCACGTCTGCTAAGTCGACTGGCAGTTGCATGTTTTTCTGATATTTACTCACATTTTTCTTGCAGAAGTTACACAAAGGTGTGAAGGTATCACTGCAGGATCTTTACTACTACAGTGACTCTAGCTTTACTCTGTGCTTCTAATCTGAATCTCCAGGTCTGCTGGGAGAAAAAAAGGAAAAAAAAAAATTACACACCACAAACCCAGACTGAGCTCAGGACCTGTTTTATTAGACATTATAGGACTATAGCGTGAGGATGGGATTCATCTCCTAGCTTTATAGATGAAATTGCTGAAGTAATAAACAGTTATTCTTGCTACTACTATTGAGGATGACAAAACTTTCACAAAGGCCCTTTTCCTGGTTTCAGCTGGGATGGAGTTAATCTTCTTCCTAGTAGCTGGTATAGTGCCGTGTTTTGGATTTAGTATGAGAACAATGTTGATAACACACTGATGTTTTAGTAGTTGCTAAGCAGTGCTTACACTAGTCAAGGACTTTTCAGCTTCCCATGCTCTGCCAGGTGCACAAGAATCTGGGAGGGAGCATAGCCGGGACAGCTGACCCAAACTGGCCAAAGGGATATTCCATACCATTCGACATCATGCTCATTATATAAACTGGGTGGAGGTTGCTGAGGGGCAGCGTTCGCTGCTCAGGGATCAGTTGGTGTGTGGTGAACAATTGCATCGTGCATGACTTGCTTTGTATGTTCTATTATTATTATGATTATGATTATGATTATGATCATCACTTGCTTTGTATGTTCTATTATTAATATTAATATTATTACTACTATTATTACTATTTTACTTTATTTCAATTATTAAACTGTTCTTACCTCAACCCATGAGTTTTCTTACTTTTACTCTCCTGATTCTCTCCCCCATCCCACTGGAGGTGGGGGGAGTGAGCGAGCGGCTGTATGGTGTTTAGTTGCTGGCTAGGATTAAACCATGACACCCATTTAAGTAGGTAATACTATAACATTCCTGTGAAAATAACTCATAATTACTGGTAGAGACATGTACTGTTAAGAATTAATTTCTATTATTTACCATAAGTAAATGGTACTGCAGGTCCTATAAAAAGTAATATTTTTCTAAAATGGCAATGTATCAACATTCATGTCTCACTTCCTCATATTTTACTGATACATCTTTATCTGTTCACATTTGCATTATCTTTTATTATGTTATAAAATGTAGAACAAATTGAAAAAGACAATATATGGAATATTTTGGTTACTGGACAAGATTTTGTTTCAGGTTTGTATGTAATAAACGTTTTTTTCTAAAGTTAGTATCAATGTTTATTGTTTTAAGGTAGTTCATAATTTTGTTTTCATCTTAGATCAATATTTGTAATGTTAAGTCAATATATCATGACAAAATATTTGAACTTCATGGGKATGGCTTCTAAATACAGTTTACAGTCTCTGTAAGGTAGTGTCCAGTGCAGTAATGGACAGCACATACAACGTTTAGAGTTATCTGTACAGTTTGGAAAATCCAGAAATGGTCAGTGTATAGCGAAACTTCACAGTTGTTTTCCATTCCATGTTGTCCATGTCTTCTCATTGTGACCCCATCCAGGTTTCCCTGATAACCCTGCTTGTTCTCTTTCTCACTTGAAGGTCTTTGGTTTTATTATTTTTTTTCTGCTTAACTTGAATTCCCTTTAGCTCAGTTCATCCCTAGAAGAACTTGGAAACTTGACTTTCTCTCTCTTATCTGCCTACTTGTTATCTTCCTCTTTTGTCCCATTCCACACACAATCTTTTACAGATGAACTTTAACTCTGTAAGGTTTTATTCACCATTTCATAAAAATAATTATTCAATTCCCTCAATTATTTTCTATTTTGATTTTAAATTTCTGTGCATGGAGCTGTCTTCCACTTAATGTTTGTCTAAGAACCACATAGTGGAACTCACCTTTTTTAATTGGATCCTTTAATCCGGGAGGATGGCGCCAATGGACCCTTCCTAAAGTGGCAAAAGTGCGAAGGCAAACACGCAGGGAGAGAGAGGGAGCCCCAGCCCCCCCCCCAGAGCCATAGGAGTGAGCTCCTGACAGGCGGCAGCTCTGACTCAGCGTGGCCGGGGACAAGGGTGATGGCGGCCAAACCCCCTCACGTACAAGAGCAGCCCCAGGGAGCGCGAGTGACCAGGAGCGGCGACCAGGGCGGGCAAACAGGACGTGGCACATCAGAAGGGCGTGGGGCGGCCGTTTGCGCGGGCAGTTCGTGCAGGGCAGGCGTGCGGGCCGGGCGCAGTCCCCCTCCCGCCTCCAGAGGCTCACTCAGCTGGTGGTCATCGTCCTCCCAGAAGAGGACCTAGCGATGGTTCCCACCCAGCTGAAAGCCATGGCCAGAAGGAGTGTGGCGACCCAGCCGCAGCTCCCACACAAGCGTGCAGCTGTCCAGGTCTCCGGCTGCAGGGAGTGCCTGGGCCTGTCACTGGTGCCGGAGGGCAGCGGAGACAGCACCTGTGTGCGGTGTGACCGGGTGGGTGATCTGCTCAGCCTGGTGGCAGGGCTGGAAGAGGWGGTGGAAAGGTTAAGGAGYRTYAGGGAGTGTGAGAGGGAGATAGATTGGKGGAGCCACATGCTACCATCCCTGAGGCAAAGGCAGCAGATGGAGGCTCCACAAGAAGCAGACGATCCCCTTCCCTCTTGCCAGCAGGCAGAAGGAGGGGACCTAAGAGATGGGGGGGAATGGAAATGGGTCCCTGCTCAGGGCACCAGGCGAATCCCCTGCCAGCCTCCCTSACCTTCCCAGTTGCCCTTACACAACAGATATGGGGCTCTGGAACTTGAGGGCCAGGCAAATGAGGATGTAGATGAAGGTCCATCCAGGGGGTGCCTAGGGTGAGTCAGTCAGCCCCGTGCATTATGACTGCCTCTGTTAAGAAAAAAAAGGAGGGTAATCGTCATAGGCGATTCCCTTCTGAGGGGAACAGAGGGCCCAATCTGCCGACCAGACCCATCCCACAGGGAAGTCTGCTCCTCCCTGAGGCCCGGGTTAGAGATGTTACTAGGAGACTCCCTGGTCTGGTACGGCCCTCTGACTATTACCCGCTGTTGGTTATGCAGGTTGGCAGTGATGAGGTTGCGGAGAGAAGTCCCAAAATGATCCGAAGGGACTTCAGGGCACTGGGGCAATTGGTTGCAGGATCAGGAGCACAGGTAGTGTTCTCCTCAATCCCATCAGTGGCAGGGAAGAATACTGAAAGGAACAGGAAAACACACCTGATTAACACGTGGCTCAGAGGCTGGTGCCATCAGTGGAATTTTGGATTTTTCATCATGGGGGGGTTTACATGGCACCAGGCCTGCTGGTGACGGATGGAGTTCAGCTATCTCAAAGAGGGAAAAGGATTCTCACCCATGAGTTGGCGGGGCTCATCGAGAGGGCTTTAAACTAGGTTCAAAGGGGGAAGAGGATAAAACCAGGCTCACTAGAGATAAACCTAGGGGTGGCATGCCGATGGCAGGGGTGAGATCGTGTCGTGGTTTAACCCCCGCTGGCAACTAAGCACCACACAGCCGCTCACTCACTCTCCCCCGGGTGGGACGGGGGAGAGAATCGGAAGGGTAAAAGTGAGAAAACTCGTGGGTTGAGATAAAGACAGTTTAATAGGGAAAGCAAAAGCCACGCACGCAAGCAAAGCAAAACAAGGAATTCCTTCACTACTTCCCATGGGCAGGCAGGTGTTCAGCCATCTCCAGGAAAGCAGGGCTCCATCACGCGTAACGGTTACTTGGGAAGACAAGCGCCATCACCCCGAACGTCCCCCACTTCCTTCTTCTTCCCCCAGCCTTATATGCTGAGCATGACATCATATGGTATAGAATACCCCATTGGCCAGCTGGCCTAGCTGTCCCGGCTATGCTCCCTCCCAGCTTCTTGTGCACCTCACAGAGCATGTGAGCTGAAAAGTCCTTGGGACGTAGACTACCTAGCAACAACTAAAAACATTAGTGTGTGATCAACATTCTTCTTATACTAAATCCAAAACATAGCACTATACCAACTACTAGAAAGAAAATTAATTCTATCCCAGCCAAAACCAGGACAGATCGATAGCCCAGCCTGYCATAAGAAGAGCTGGCGGGGAAGATGACCGGCCTRGCTGAACAGGGAGCTTYTGCTGGGACTCAGGRRAAAAAGRAGAGTYTACCRSTKTTGGAAGAAGGGGCAGGCAACACAAGAAGAGTACAGGGATCTCGTTAGGTCACGCAGAGAGAATATTAGAAAGTCAGAAGCCCAGCTAGAACTCCATCTGGCCACTGTCATAAGAGATAACGAAAAATGTTTTTACAAATACATTAACAACAAAAAGAGACCCAAGGAAAATCTCCTTCTGTCCTGGTTCCAGCTGGGACAGAGTTAACTTTCTTTCCAGTAGCCGGAGGGGGTGCTGTGTTTCAGGTTTGGTAATGAAAGGAACGTTGATGGCCCATTGATGCTTTGGTTGTTGCTGGGTGGTGCTTGCACCAGGACTTTTCAGCCTCCCATGCTCTGCCAGGTGCAGTGGGAGCTGAGGGGGAGCATAGCCAGGGCTGGCCAATGGGGTATTCTATACCATTTGACATCATGCTCAGTATAAAACTAGGGTGTGTGTGGGCGGGGCCCTGGGGTTCATATCACGTGGTTCATTCGGAACACGTGGGGGTGAGCAGTTGCATTGTGCATCGCCTGTTTTGTATATTCTGTTATTGTTGTTGTTATCATTGCTATTATCACTGTTCTGCTTTGCTTTATTTCCATTATTAAACTGTTTTTATCCCAACCTGTGGGTTTTCCTTCATGTGCCCTCCCGATTCTCTCCCCCATCCTACCAGAGGCGGGGGATGAGCRAGCAGCTTTGTGATGTTTAGTTGCTGGCTGGGGTTAAACCACGACAGTCCTTTTTGGCGCCCAATGTGGGGCTCGAAGGGTTGAGATAACAACAGATTGACAACTAGAGCGTATTAAGGAATTTATGTCTGTTAACATCTGCCAGTCACAATATTGGGGGAAGAGGATAAAACCAGGCTCACTAGAGATGAGCCTAGGGGTGGCATGCCGATGTCGGGGGTGAGATCGATAGCCCAGCTCAAGTGCATCTACACCAATGCATGCAGCATGGGCAGCAAACAGGAGGAGCTGGAAGCCATTGTGCAGCAGAATAGCTATGACTTAGTCGCCATCACAGAAACATGGTGGGATGACTCTCATGACTGGAGTACTGCGATGGATGGCTATAAGCTTTTCAGAAGGGATAGGTGAGGAAGGAGAGGCGGTGGGGTGGCTCTGTATGTTAGGGAGTGTTTCGACTGTACAGAGCTCAACGACTGTGATGATCAGGTCGAGTGCTTATGGGTAAGGATGAGGGGGAAGGCCAACAAGGCAGATATCCTGCTGGGCGTCTGTTATAGACCACCCAACCAGGATGAAGAGGCAGATGAAGCATTCTACAAGCAGCTGGCAGAAGTCTCATGATTGCTAGCCCTTGTCCTCGTGGGGGACTTCAAATTACCCAATGTCTGCTGGAAATACAACACGGCAGAGAGGGAACAGTTATGGAGGTTCCTGGAGTGTGTGGAATATAACTTCCTGATGCAGCTGGTGAGTGAGCCTACCGGGGAGGTGCCTCGCTTGACCTGCTGTTTACAAACAGAGAAGGACTGGTGGGAGATGTGGTGGTTGGAGTCCGTCTTGGGCTTAGTGACCATGAAATGATAGAATTCTCAATTCTTGGTGAAATAAGGAGGGGGGTCAGCAAAACCACTACCATGGACTTCCAGAGGGCAAACTTTGGCCTGTTCAGGACACTGGTTGAGAGAGTCCCTTGGGAGGCAGTCCTGAAGGACAAAGGGGTCCAGGAAGGCTGGATGTTCTTCAAGGAGGAAGTCTTAAAGGCACAGGAGCGGGCTATCCCCATGTGCCGCAAGAAGAGCTGGTGAGGAAGATGACCGGCCTGGCTGAACAGGGAGCTTTTGCTGAGACTCAGGGAAAAAAAGGAGAGTCTACCACTGTTGGAAGAAGGGACAGGCAACTCAAGAAGAGTACAGGGATCTTGTTAGGTCATGCAGAGATAAAATTAGAACGGCAAAAGCTGAGCTAGAACTCAATCTGGCCACTGGATCTTGTTAGRTCATGCAGAGATAAAATTAGCACGGCAAAAGCTGAGCTAGAACTCAATCTGGCCACATTTGTAAAAACAAAAAATGTTTTTACAAATATATTAACAATAAAGAGAGCCGAGGAGAATCCCCATCCTCTACTGGATGCCGGGGGGAGCATTGCCACCAAGGATGAGGAAAAGGGGGAGGTACTTAATGCCTTCTTTGCCTCAGTCTTTAATAGTAAGACTGGTTATCCTCAGGGTATTCAGCCCCCTGAGCTGGAAGACAGGGATGGAGGACAAAATACGCCCCCCATAATCCAAGAGGAAGCAGTTAACGACCTGCTATGCCACCTGGACACTCACAAGTCTATGGGCTGGATGGGATCCACCTGAGAGTACTGAGGGAGCTGGCGGAGGAGCTTGCCAAGCCACTCCTCTCCATTATTTATCAGCAGTCCTGCTTAACAGGGGAGTTCCTGGATGACTGGAGGCTTGCCAACGTGACGCCCATCTACAAGAAGGGCTGGAAGGAGGATCCGGGGAACCACAGACCAGTCAGCCTGACCTCGGTGCCGGGGAAAATTATGGAGCGGTTCATCTTGAGGACGCTCATGAGGCAGGTGCAGGACAACTGGGGATCGGACCCAGCCAGCATGGGTTCATGAAGGGTTGGTCAAGCAGGACCTGACCAACCTGATCTCCTTCTACGACTGGGTGACCYGCCTAGTGGATGAGGGGAAGGCTGTGGATGTGGTTTACCTGGACTTTAGTAAAGCCTTTGACACTCTCTCCCACAGCATTCTCCTAGAGAAGCTGGGGGCTCATGGCTTAGACAAGTGTACTCTTTGCTGGGTAAAAAAATGGCTGGATGGCCGAGCCCAGAGAGTTGTGCTGAACGGAGTTAAATCCAGTTGGCGGCTGATCACAAGCAGTGTTCCCCAGGGCTCAGTTTTGAGGCGAGTCTTGTTTAACATCTTTATCAACGATCTGGATGAGGGGATCGAGTGCACCCTCAGTAAGTTCGCAGATGACACCAAGCTGGGCGGCAGTGTTGATCTGCCTGAGGGTAGGAAGGCTCTGCAGAGGGATCTGGACAGGCTGGATCGATGGGCCGAGGCCAAYTGCATGAGGTTCAACAAGGCCAAGTGCCGGGTCCTGCACTTCGGTCACAACAACCCCAGGCAACGCTACAGGCTTGGGGAAGAGTGGCTGGAAAGCTGCCTGGTGGAAAAGGACCTGGGGGTGCTGGTCGACAGCCGGCTGAACATGAGCTGGCAATGTGCCCAGGTGGCCAAGAAGGCCAAYGGCATCCTGGCCTGTATCAGGAATAGTGTGGCCAGCAGGAGTAGGGAGGTGATCGTGCCCCTCTACTCGTCACTGGTGAGGCCGCACCTCGAATACTGTGTTCAGTTTTGGGTCCCTCACTGCAAGAAGGACATTGAGGTGGTGGAGTGTGTCCAGAGAAGGGTGACGAAGCTGGTGAAGGGTCTGGAGAACAGGTCTTAAGAGGAGTGGCTGAGGGAGCTGGGGTTGTTTAGCCTGGAGGAGGCTGAGGGGAGACCTTATCGCTCTCTACAACTACCTGAAAGGAGGCTGTAGCGAGGTGGGTGTTGGCCTCTTCTCCCAAGCGATAGGATGAGATGAAATGGCCTCAAGTTGTGCCAGGGGAGGTTCAGATTGGATATTAGGAAAAATTTCTTCACCGAAAGGGTTGTCAAGTACTGGAACAGGCTGCCCAGGGAAGTGGTGGAGTCACCATCACTGCAGGTGTTTAAAAGACGTGTAGATGTGGCGCTTCAGGACATGGTTTAGTGGGCATGGTGGTGTTGGGTTGACGGTTAGACTTGATGATCTTAGAGGTCCTTTCCAACCTTAATGATTCTGTGATTCTATGATAATTGTATCCTACTGTAGCACAAACAGTAACTAGGGCTGTAAGTCATAGCTTTTGAGGTCTTTTATGGTCTCTTTTACCAAGGCRACAATAACTAAAGAAATATTTACTCTGTGTCTTCCTTCCTTCTGCATATAGAACTTCAAAGGCTCTTGATCTCCTGTTACCTTAAGAGAACAGAATGCAACAATACATGCTGATATTTATGCTAGCAGCTAGTACTGAATGTCTATGGTATTGAGCCCTCAAGAAGTGTAGATATAATCCATGCCTCAGAAAAGACTAGGAACAAAATGCCTCACACTTTAAACTGGAGGACAGATAGGATCAAGCAGAATAAGGAAAATAATAGTGGTTTTCAGGATTGAACCACAAAGTATCAGCAATCAAAGGATAAATATTCTTCTAAGGGGAGGTAGAAATCAAACACCATACTCTTTCAAAAGGAAACTCAATATTTTCCTTGATGGAAAGCCCAAGTAAATGAAAATGGGCTTTCCTGGTTATGACAATGAAGGCAAAAACTGCCATTAAGGTTTCCTGCACTTGAGAAGAATGTGGGTAAGGGAGAAGAAAACATGCACAACCACTGGCTAGTAAAAACCAAGCTCACAGTCACTATGAGCCAAGCCCCTGAAATCGTGATGCTCTTCTAAAACTTTTTGGTTTGCTTCTTTTTTTCTTTAATTCAGTTTCTCTTCTTTCTCCAGGCACAAAAGCCTGAAAACTACTTTGCAAGAGCACTTGGATCTCCATCACATGACACAAGGATTTTTGCTATGACTTTTTCTTTGTTTCTGCAGGTCTTAAGTGGCTTTGAAGATGACTACACTTCAGAATATTTCTTCACACCACAAATTTAATATTTTCTCACAGTGTATAGATAATGACATTTCAAAGGCAAGTCCTAACTAGGATGCTTGAGAATGATTTAATGAAACATCTTTTTTTGCTACTTTGAAATCATGGGTTTATTGCAATGAAGCAAGCTTATAAGATTAAAGTATCGATGAAACTCATGTTAGAAAATGTTTCTTGGGCTGCAAAATTTCTGCACAACACAGCAGAGATATGTCAACCTCTGAAAAACTCAGTGAGGAGACCAGTCAGGCAGACTGCAGGGAAGGAGAAAGCAGAGCCGAAAYTGTCACTAGATTGTCATCCAAAATGAACTCCCTCAACTGTAYGCTGGTGGAAGGGCCTCCCACTTTCACTTCCACCTCACCCACACCTTGAGATAAAGCTCCTCTTACCAAGACACTTACCAAGCAATAATTTTTCTCACAGCTTAAGGAAGCCTCCACATTCTTCTTTTTACTACTCTTACCTAATTTATCTGCTTTTCACATGATTCCTGTAGTTTATATACTAGGATTTCTGAAGCATCCACCCTAGAAATGCATGCATTTAATAGGCCTCCTGTGTCATATCTGCCAGAGCCATGGATATATATCGTGGATACCCTAAAACATCCTAAGTGACAATASGTGTCTGTATGTGGGCAACTGAACTGAATCCCTTGAGCAGAAATACAGTTCAGAGGATCATTCAGCTGACTTGCCAATATTTAGAATAATTTTCTCTCTAGTCTCAAAGTACTCAGAATTTCATTGATTAAAATGGGAAATTGGGTACTGGTTGCTTATGAAGACACCTGTATTCACCTGTCTTAACCTAGAGCTGAAGTCCCAACTTAAACTTCAGATCTGTTTTAGACTTCCTATGTGATCTCTGATAAGTCACCAACAGTTTTGTACCAAATATTCTCAAATTAACATTTCTTTTCCAGGGAAAGGCACTGTGAAGATATATGCCATTCTTAAAACCCAGTGCTGTAAACAACCTAGACGGATATATATCTTAGAAGTACCACTTATCTGCAAGGTATGGCTTATGGAAACATTACGCCCAACTCTCTTTGTCGTAGACAACAAATACTGTGCAATTTTAGGATGTAGTGAATAAGTTTCATTACTACGAAGCTGACGATCTGCAGTACTGCTCTTGGACAAATCAACAGATCTATTAATCTTTGAGAACAGTAGGTATGCAGCATAGGGGATCCTAAACTATGTGCAGTCAAAATACGAGCCTGCAAATCCACTAGCAAAGCAAAATATTATTTCACATAATTCAGTGAAGTTCTTGTTATTAGATATTTCCAACAAACAAACAAAAACCAAAATAAAAAATGGTTAAGAATTTTACACAATCTGGTAGCCAGCACAGCAGGTGGTATTCATCTCACCGAATGTATGATATCAGCAGGAACTTAACTAGCTGTACTAGACCACTGTTATACCTAGTGGAGAGAGATGAATGTTTTCACTGGCAAGACATTTGGCCCGTTTTAGGCCCCTACTTTAAGGGAAAATGTGCATCTTTCTTAAAAGTGTCTTTTACAATCTCTTTTCCTGTAATGACCAATAAAGAATTATAGACAACTAGCTCAAAGCATATATTTTTAATGCTCAACAAGGTAAGATTGTCTCCAGATAAGTGTTTGGTGCCATTTTGAGCACTGTGGGGTAACCTCCGTCTGGGGCTGGAGAAGAGTGTGGCTCTCCTAAGTTCTGTGTAGCATTTGCCACCTGAATGCAGATGTATTCAGCACCCCAGAGCATCTCTGAAGAACCTAAATGCCTATTTTTAAGCAACTTGATTTACCCTGGCGAAGTCTGTCTTAGTCAGATGAATATCACCTCTCTTTTGCTTAACCCATATGGAGGACCTATTTATCATTCAGGCTTGTGTTACCTTAAGCCTTTTTCTACATTACACCTGGAACACAATAGGATTGCCAGCCAGGAAGGAGAAAAACCCAAACTATTTCAGATCATTTACTATACAAAAAATATCAGTGAAAAAGATAATCTTGCAACAGAAGAAGACGAAAAGAATTTCAGTTTTGTCCACCAAAATAGTTCATTCAATCTGAATGGAACTAATTTTTTTAAAACATTCTTAGTAGAGTCAGCTTACAGCTTTACATTTTAAAAACCAAATATATGCAAATATATGCTCAATTATATACCATAATCAAAATTGATGTTATTTTCTTATATATTCAAGAAATAGAAATTATCCTTTACATGATTGTTTTGATTGCTACATTAGTTGCCTGTTGAAAGAGAAAAACTGAAAAAAAGGCCATAATTAATAGACTCTATATATTTCCTGCTATTCAAAAGTATAAAATTATTATATTCAAATCCTTATTGTGGGCAAAAGGAAACATAACCTATATGTAAAGTCAAGAATGTCTTATTAGTCTAATTGAAATCTTATCAGCCTACTCAAAGATTTGTTACTAGTCTAGACCAAAGAAATACAGGAAAAAATACATACTACATTTTATACATTTTCAGTGGTGCTTTACACCTGCTTTTTTCTTCTGTGATCTGCTACTACATGCTAGTATTGAACTTACTGTATGTGAAGTGTCTTATTTATACCAGATATTTGCTCTGTTTACTTATTGCTACCCCTAAAACCAGTTTTCCCTCCTTCCTGTCTTCATTTCTCTAATTTATCATTGGTGAGTTGTTTATAACCTGGGGATTTTCATGTTGCATCCTCTTCCTTTTGCTATAGTCTTCTGCAGTGCATCCTGTGTCCCCACTTTTGAGGACTCTGCTATTATCCCATGACAATACTCCTCTACTCTACATTATTATGCTAGGGTCATAAGTAGCTGATACTACACAAAACAAATACTTTGTACCACTATCTATGTGAAAATTATGGTTGTACCACACAATTATATAAAAATAAGCAAAATTAAAATCATAGAATCATTAAGGTTGGAAAAGACCTTTAAGATCATCAAGTCCAACCGTCAACTCAACACCACCATGCCCACTAAACCATGTCCCAGAGTGCCACATCTACACGTTCTTTGAACACCTGCAGTGATGGTGACTCCACCACTTCCCTGGGCAGCCTGTTCCAATRCTTGACCACTCTTTCAGTAAAGAATTTTTTCCTAATATCCAATCTGAACCTCCCCTGGCGCACCTTGAGGTCATTTTCTCTCGTCCTATCGCTAGTTACTTGGGAGAAGAGACCAACACCCACCTCRCTACAGCCTCCTTTCAGGTAGTTGTAGAGAGTGATAAAGTCTCCCCTCAGCCTCCTCTTCTCTCAGATAAACAATCCCAGCTCCCTCAGCCGCTCCTCATAAGACTTGTTAATAAATAATAAATAAATTAGTCAATAGCTACCTGGTCATTAGAAATTGCTGCTACAGCTAAAGAAGCTTAAATAAAGCTCCAGGCAGGGCAGGTCAAGTTGAAACAAAAACTGACAAGTCCTGAAGTCTTGCAGAGTTAATTTGAAGCCCATGGTATGTTACTGACAGTGACAAAATAGTATTTACTGATCTGCAGTGCTACAGAAAGAAGGCATAATGGCATTTTCATGGTTAATGTTGTTTAGTACAYATACCATGAGATTGGTAGTCCAGACATTTTAATTCCACTCTTTACTCTTTCCAGATACATCATGTCTTTTACCTTTCCATAGCTCATCTTACTGTCCTAAGAAATGGAACTATATTGCATTTGTTGCACAGATATCACAAAGATAAGTAATACTTCAGAAAGATTTCAAGATCCTCTGAAGAGTCTTTAACTTGTGATGTGCATAACACCATAGCTTTATTGCAACATTTGAACACACATTTAGCTTGAACTGCTGGGACTTCTCATATATTTAAAGCCGAACACAAGAACCAGCGTACTCAAGGAAAAGAATCAGAATACAAAGCACCCAGCAGGATTGAACTCAGAAAGGTAACTAGACAGGGATAAAGTATTATCGGTTTGGTTTTTTTTTCTCCCCAAGTCTTGTAAGGTAGCTATGAAAACCAAAGTACACTGTGAGTCTGATGCCCTGGCTACTTTTTATTCTATGAGGAGCATCAGTGAGATAARTTCTGCATGCCTTGTTCCTCTGGAGCAATGTTAGAATGTGTCCCAGTGAAATCATTAGGCTTGCACCACTACAGAAAATACTCTTTAACATTAGCATCACTATCAGAACATAGCTCTTTTTCTTCTTTTTTCTTTTTCTTCTTTTTTTCTTTTGTCCTTTTCCTTTTCTTTTTTCCTTTTCCTTTTATTTTCTTTTTTTTTCTTTTTGTTTTCTTCTTTTTTCTTTTCCTTTTCTTTTTTCCTTTTTTTTCTTTTTTTTTTTTTCCCCTCCTTCTCCCTCTCCTTCTCCTTCTTCCTCTCTTTTTCTCCTTTTTTCCCTTTCCCTTTCTCATTCCCTTTCCCTTTTCCTTTTACTATTATTAGTCAAGCTTTCCTCAAGTAAAACTCACATTGAAGTCAGAGTGAGAAATAGACCACAAGAACCCCAGGTACCAAACAGGACTTGTCACAATACAAGAATACCAGAAAGATGCAAGGAAATTCCTGGGATTTTTTCTATTGATGGCTTTCAGCAAAGACAATTCAGGCATTTGACCAGGAAGGGCATACTGTCAGAGATGCAGAACTGCCACCATGAGGGACATCCCTGCTTTGCTTATACTACAGCTCAGGACTGACTGTTTTGCTGCTGTTGTGGGGCAATGGAGGAATCATGACAAGTGGGAAAATCAGTCCCAAAGTTCTGGAAGGCTTGTCCTGCAGCACAGTGTCCATGAGTGACATTTTGCCCTAACATATTTTCAGGAGGAGTTGGTGCTAGGGAAGCAAAAACCAGATCAGAACATAGTTGTTTTCGRTTGTCATCAGCATTCCCCATTTTCGAGCAAGAAAGGCTCTGTTCTGCTTACTGAGCACAGTTGATTTATTGAGGGGAACATAAACATATACAGTGTATCTGGCTTGAGAATCCTAATGGACACCACCATGCCCTCCAACTAACACTAATCCAGTAGGGAATTAGACAACACAAGTGCTTAAAAATGTGCCTAATCTTTTTACACACAAGATCATAGTCATGCCACAGACACTGGGCTTTCAGTTCCACCAGGAAATGTGTTACTAATTCAAGTTCACAAACAATGTACTGCAGAGCCATTATCTGCCTATGTAGGTTGCTGAGCTGTTAGAGATTTAAAGTGTCAAAAGCAATTGCGTGGATCTGTGATGCRTGGAGATTTTTCAACACAATCTGTATTGTTACATTGATTAAACTATTTCAGTTATCTGGGTCATCAGACCACAATGCCAAGTCATTGATTGATTGCACAAGGATGAAGGAAACAAGGTAAGGATTTGTTTTCACTGGTTTTATCCCCTTATCACTGCAATTGAATTAATAGAATATTTTTATATTTGTGAGACACAAAGACCTTTACTTTTCACACAAATGTAGAGAGAAGGATCTGGTTATTTAATGGCTGAAGATCTTTATTCAGCTCAAAAACATGGAACTGCAAAATTTCAAGTACCCTTGAGGCAAGCTGCTCTGTCTCCATTTGCTAGGAAGAAAGGAGTGAATTTAATTACTACATTATTTTGTATCTGATACTTCCTGAATCCTTCTGCTGATCACTGGAATCAGAAAAGTGAAAAAAATCTCATATCTGATTGTGTTTTCAGTGATTGGACAGAAATTTAATATAACAGCAAAGATGTAAATGAAAAGAAAAAAMAAAGAAGAGTAAAGCTTRTTGGAATGAGAAATTTGATGATGTTTTAAGTTTTGACAGAAAAATGTAGACAATGTGTATCTAAGTGAAGTAGTGCAATTGAGTGTAACAGTTTAGAAAAATCTAGGGGAAAAATTGAGATATTTTTAATCTTTTTTCTTCCCTTTTTATATCTGTCTACAACCTAAGACCCCAGAGTTAGAGGGAATGATTACAACTTGCAGAAACAGGGCTCCAATCTATTGCCTTTGAAGTCTGTGGCAAAATTCCCATTAATTGATAAAASCACAGGCACTAAGACAGCTTGGTGTTTGCTCTGACCTGCTGAGAGCTAGGATTTCACAGATTGAACTTTATAAGGAGATGAGCCAACATAAAATCAGGTCATCAAATACCTACCTTCAACAAGAGTAATAAAAAGATGAATTCTTGAATAAAACAGTGGCAATTCAAACCAACAAAGAATACAGCTTTACCTACCCATTAAGTTCAAATCTGGGTTAGGTGTGTAAATCCTTTCTTTCAAAAAGTTAAGGAAGTATGAATTTCATCTTCAAAGGATGGACAAAGTAGGCTCCCCCTTTTCAAACTCATTTCTTATAGCTTTATCTTTTCAAGAAACACAGCCTAATCACTGGACTATGTGTATGAGAGTGGGGAGGGCACTATCAAATAGAAGCCTTATATTTTGCAGAGACATGGTGCCTGGTGGTTAAGGAAATGGTGCAGGAAGTGAGAAACTTGGCTCCAGTCCCCACACCGTTCCCTTCTATATTTAAGACAGTGAAAAGGACTCTTATTCCATGCTGGATTCTGAATACACAGTTACTTGAGCCTCTTCACATTGCACAGCAATTAAGTTAAAAAGGCCATGTCTCCTTGGCTCAGCCAGCTACATAGTTTCTTTACCTTTGTTATGTGATAGGTATTTTTGGCTGCAGGGTTTTAAAATCTTATGCCTCGTCCTTCTGCTGTACTGACTGATCTATGCTTTGGTGGTTAGAGGGGTAGAAAACCTCCACTCTGGGCTGGGAGGTAGATACAGTTCTCTTGCTTTCTGAGTAAGTGTGGGTTATTCAACCCACATCTTTGTTACTCGCCATGCAAATGGTGGGTTGTCACCTCCTTCTCTGACTCCATTTCCAAACGTTCTCTTTGAGCCTGCTGTTTGACCTGCACACTTCTGATATAGAAAGTCATAGGTTCTTCACAATCTTTGGCAGCTACAAATTGCCTTACCACTCTCATTGGAGCAGTTTGGAACCAACTCTCATGTTAAAGTACAGATGAAAGTTTSTGTTCCAAGGTAGAGAAACTGATTAAAGTTCAGGTTTAGGTAGTCCTAGAAAAGTGGCTTAAAGCCTATCAAAGTCCTAACACAAATCCTAACACAAAAAGCAAGCTATACAAACTTAACATTCAGATACAACAGCTGTGGGGAAATCAGATTGTAAAAAAAAGAGTGATTTCCCACTGACCTGGACTGTTATTTAAAAAAGGAAACGTTGAAAGTATCATCCAACAGCATCATGCAGTTTCACCAGCAAAGACAGCACAATTGGAGAGCTCTAGCAACTAATTATTCACCAGCAATTGACGAACCAATGGCAGTATTCTTGCTGGAAAACTAACAAGAGACCTAGAAAATTTGTCAATTGCTTTTTGGCCAGAAGAAAGAAGGGAAGTGTTAATAATAATCTTCAGAGATTATTTTTTACAAATTACTTCCTCAGTTTTATTTTGAACCTTTACTCTTCAGAAAGAAACCTATGCTTTTTAAGGTTTACACTCTGCTGTACCCRTTCTTTATGTTTACCAGACTTTGTATGAGTCACTGCTTAGTTACTTTAGTATTTAAATTGGTAGCTGTCTATTCTCTTGGCATCCTACATAGAGTAAGACATATAAAGATAATCTGAGATGATCACCATATTTCAAATGAGGGAGGTAGCAAAGAAAGGAAAGGTTAACT
This sequence comes from Oceanodroma leucorhoa, assembly GCA_030449065.1. Lineage (NCBI taxonomy): Eukaryota > Metazoa > Chordata > Aves > Procellariiformes > Oceanodroma > Oceanodroma leucorhoa. The sequence continues at coordinate 10,668,647 of JASVER010000025.1, read as the reverse complement.
GACATACACAATTTCCTTTTTTTCCTTCTTTCTTCATGTTTTCCTGTCTTCTGTCAGTGCCAACAGATGAAATTACTGTCTTTTTGTGGCTCTCAACTCTCTTACCATCATTGCTTTGCAGCCTCAGGTGTTTTTCATCAATACCTGACTGTATGTAGCTTCATATGTACTTCTAGATCTTAAAGTGCATCCTTCAGCCAACAAGCTTTACTGTTCCATCATTCCTCATTGACTCATCAGTGACAGATTTGTTATAAATATTCACCAATCCTGCTGTATCTGCCTAGTATTTTGTGGAAGAAACTTTGTGGAATAAAAGGGACTCTATTAGATATATTTTCTCCAGGATTTTATCCTTCAGTTAAATTCTGCTATCTATTATTCTCGCTGAGCTAGAATATCTCTACTACTGGACATCTCTCCTGCAAACTACTGGGACATTTATTTCAGGAAAMAATTTATCATAACCCCATATTCATCTCTTCAGCCTTTTAGATACTTTTCAGATGCAACCATACATTAGTTTTAGCCTTCGTCAAAATGAAAGGATTTTAAAAAGTGAAATATTTAGTACCTTGATACACAGCTTCCTTCAGATGGATTGTTCTTCAAAGACTATATTATAGAGAAATTCTGTCATTTTTAAGACTTCAAGATCTTCTGCTCTATCACTTAATCTCTATCAGATTGCTTTAAGACAACAAAGTATTAGACTGAGACTGGTTGCTCTCTTTTTCCTTTTCTCTTTTTTTTTTTTTCTTTTTCTTTCTCCTACCACTTGACAACTGTATCTGTTTGTATGTCCTGGTTCTAATCTGAAAAGAATATGCCAAGATCTTCTTTGAAATATAAAATAGACACCAAATAATGGAAAGATTAAGTCTAAGTAGACTAGTTAGTCCTCCCAACCAGAGTAGGTCTGTCTCTGGTCACAGAGCCTTACGTTTTGTTCTTCTTTAGGTAATAAGTATCCACTATGAACATGTTATTGACACARAGTGGTTCATCACTAATTACTTAGAGGGAAGTCCTGATTAGTATGCAGAAAAAAGGTTATAGAAAAGCTTTCATGGATATCTCTGATTATATTTCATGTTTACAGGAGGATGTACTGGCTGTCCCTGCCCAGATACTGGCAACGGGGCTGCAGAGCAACCTCCGCATCGAGAGGCCGGGGCTGCCCCATGCCGGACGCAGCCAGTCCCAGCCGGTCCCGGCCGGCTCCAGCGGCCCCACTGCAGGACACAGCTGAGCCCCTCAGCCAAGCCGGGGGCGCCGGGGGGAAAACAGGTTTCCGAAAGGGCAAAAGGCGGCACAGGCCGAGGAGGAGGAAGCCCAGGAGGGAGCAGCAGCAGAGGGACCCYGAGGGCGGAGGAGGAGGAGGGCAGGAGGTGCTGCAGGCCCGGAGCAGGGATCCCCTGCAGCCCTGGAGAGACCCCGCGGGAGCAGAGACCCACCCTGCAGCCCGGGGAGGGCCCCACGCCGCAGCAGGGGGATATTTCCTGCAGGAGCTGCGGCCGTGGAGAGCCCGGGCGGGAGCAGGTTGTCCCTGAAGGACTGCAGCCCGGGGAAGGGCCCGCGCTGGGGCGGGGAGACGTGTGAGGAGGAGGGAGCGGCCGAGAGGGGCTGTGGTGGACCCACCGCAACCCCCATCCCCACCCCCTGCGGCTCGTGGGGAGAGGAGTTGGGAGTGGAGGGGTGAATGTGGGACTGAGAAARGGTAAGGAAGGTATTGTTTTAATGTTTGCCTTTTGTTTCCCTCTACTCAAATTATTAATTAAATTTTTATTGGAATTGGCAATAAATTAATTTTCCCCATGTAATCCTGCTTTGCCCATGACGGTAACTGGTAAATGGTCTTCCTGTCTTTTTCTCAACCTATGTGCTTTTCCATCCTATTTTCTCCCCCTATCCTGTTGAGGAGGGGGAGTAAGAGAGCAGCTAGGTGGCCTTCTGGTAGCCAGCCAAGGTCAACTGGCCATGGGGTAAAAATATWTTTACGTTTGATTAAGAAAAAGATGCTTGTCATTATCAGAACATTTTAGGAAGCCTTTGAAGGACTTTTAATGTGAAAAGTAATGAGCAAAAAGTCATAGRAGGTTGTTAAGATCATGCAAGGTGAAGTGTTGTAGATAAGCTAATGCACACATGTATGTATTCTACACTGTAAATTCACTTATTTGTTGCTGTCAATCTTATATAACTATGTGTGCTGTTTAATAGGGGATCTCTGTCCCTGAATCATGCAAACAAATGTTTTTTATTTATTACCCCTTGAAGGAGAAATACATTGGTCTTTAAGCATTTTTAATGTTCTTTAAATATTTTATATATGGGTACATTTTATTGGAACAAAAATTCTTGGTTTCTCAACAAATAAAGAAGTAAAATAATAATAATAGTATTTTATAAAAGAATTTAGGACCACATTCTGTCTTGCTAGAAGTAGAAAGTGCAGGTTTCTGATGTTCCTGTCACTTAAAGATTTGCTTATGGTTTACATTAAAAAATGAAAATAGAAATATATGCTATCAAGAGGAAACAATGGGGGCATAAAAACAGACATGTCTACAGTTGTAGAACAGCCTTTCCAATATTTGCAACATCATCCTTCAGTCTTGCAGATTAGCTGCTTCCCTCAGGTAGACATTGCTAGTGCTTTCTTGAGGGACTCATCTCATCCAGCCAAAGACATCCATAATGCAGACCCACTTTTGTCATTGACTTGTTCTGAGGTTGGGCAAATCAATCTCCCTGTTTGCCTTTCCTCAACCTTGGTCAGCTTTACCTGAGGGAAAATACACTATAAACTCATGGGGATGCTCTTCACGTGATACCTGATGTAACTCAGTCTAGACAGCAACTTAAGCCTTTCACTAATGCTGTCAGACCACAGCTACACTCGTGCACATACACAGATAAGTAAAATATACATAAAATACATGCACACATGTTCTACCTGCGTGAAGTCAAGCCAGTGAGGCCAATCCTGAAATTATGTCTAGTTTGCAAAAGAAACAACATTTCACATAATTGAAACTTTAAAAATAGCAAACAGAAATTAATGGAATTTATTTACTAGAATTATGCCTGTTAATATTCTAATAGAATTCAGTAGAAACAAAAATGTTTATATTTAATTGATTCAAATAAACTGCTTCAGAATCACATGACATGCTCTGAGAGTTTTTCCTTTTACCTCCAATTAAAGGCAACAGATTAAAGTATCAGTCAAAATGTTCCAAAACTTCTCGTAACAAACTGATCTGGACTGAAAGCCTTCCTTTTTTCCCCTTACACTGAGATTTAGCAACATGCTTTTATAAAAATTACAAGGTAATWACATCACAAGAGCTAGGGTTGTTTCTCTATTTGAGCTTATTTCCAGCAAGAATGAATTGACTTACCATGTGTGTGTGATGCTGAAAAAAATAGCCCTTAGTAATCTATTTTGTCTCATTAATTTTGACATAAAATTTAAGACTGTAGAGTCATAAAACATAAATTAGGTAAGTGTCACCCTGCATTGATCCTTTAAGGAAAAGGAAGTTGATCATTCTTGGTTTATTTCACTAGGAAATTATTTGCCTGGATTACTTCAAAGTTTAATTAAATTGTGGTATAACACATATAAAATATCAAATAAAATAGTCTTTTGCTGTGCCACTACATTAATTTTCTGTCATCAAAAGTGTTTATCTTGTTAGCTGCCTCACTTAAACTTGCTCAGCACCAATTAAGTGTTATATCTGAAAACATTTAGAATATTTAAATTCCTTCTTTTATTGCATTCTTGTTAAACTTTTAATTTTCTTTTTGTTGTAATTAGCATTTGGGGAGCTCAATTTCTTTAATAGGCTCTCTGTAATTTACATTTTATATTACTCTACTTGTTTGTCATGAGATCAGTGGAGCTACTCCAGATTTGCTTAGCAGAAAAATATTGGAGGAATACTATGCTCTTTATGAAAGATTTCATTAGCTTTATTTCCTGAGGAAGAAAGGCTTATGCATTAGCTTCTTGGACTTTTCTGTCTTCTGAGTCCCCACACCACTCATGTCTGAAAGCAATATTGAGTGTTATCCAAATCTGATAGAAAGGGATAGGTTTTAATGATAATTAAATTGCCACAATGGTCCCTAGAATATTTCCTGTCCATGGCAGCATGTGTCCTCCCAGATGACATCCAGTCACAGTACAAAAGTTAAAATAAATTAAGGACTGTTTCCAATACACAGTTTGTTGCCACTGCTTTGGAGACTAAGAAAGTTTAGCAGTACCAGCTAGTACAGTCTAAAACAGACTTTCATGGCCAGCCAGTCAGAGTCCCAGGCATATTTCATATATTCTTCTTGTCCAAGTATGCCTAAAGTGTTACCTGAAATGCAAGCTCAGAGTCCAGTCACTTGGATAAAGGCAAGAATCAGGCAGGATATGACATGTTTAAGTAGTTCGTATTTCAGGCAGCACAGAAATAAAAGTGGAGACTTCATGGGTTTGTGGCTGTAAGAGGTCAATCTCCAGATCAGAGTACATTCCAGGTTCTCCCTGTCTCCCAAATATACAGACAGCCCAGGTCACACTATCCCTTGGTGCCAGACATGGTGTGCTCTCAGGGACATCCCAGCCTTGCCTGAAGTTGTCCTCCTCTGTAAGGAAGTCTTGAGTCTGGTACCCTTAAAAGATGTAAAGTTAGACTGTGCAATTAAGATCAAGCTCGTTATTCCCTCTCCTCAAGTAATAACTCTGAAGAAATTTGGGAAGCTTAATGTTTCTAGCGTGCTTTGAGATCATTGGATTTAACTGGTGTTATCATTGCAGAGGCAACACTATGAATACATGGCTGTATTTTTCAAAAACAGAAACAGTTCCAATGTTTTAAATTAACCCAAGAGCCAAAGCACTTTCATCTACTCTCTGYTTGTTCTAATTTACTAGGTAAACATCCAGAGAAACTTGGTCATTTTCTCTCCACCCAGAAATAAGCTAAACAAGAAATCTCCCTTTAGATATTGTCACTCACTAGTTCTGTCCAGGCATTTAGGATGAAAAGTTATTGAGAAGGGTTGGGGGTTTTTTCCCCCCCCCCTTTTTTTTTTTTAAATTAGTTATGTCTCTTTTCCCCCCATTCACCATTATCCAAAGTAAGCACTATTAATTTGAAATTAATGGGAAGATAATGATGCAGCACAGGTTGCAGAGCATCACAAGGAGCTTGATTGTGCTGAAATACCGGTTTCTTTTTCTCATTGCTAGTGGCTAACACCTGGCTGACAAGAAGCCCATTATGGTTTGCTTATATAACACCCAAAGACGTAGAGAGGAATTCTGCTGGTTACGACAAGAATTAAAAGTTTCTTGCCTTTGATTACCCTTTGAATTGCCTTTGATTCATGAAGAGGTTGGTGTAATATGAAGAGAAACAGCAGAAGTATCCATCCTCATGGCTGAGGGGCTAAGAATCAGTCGACCACACACAAATACATATTTCAGGGTGAACTGAATAGCTCTCCAGAGTACACTGAGCTTCATAACCCTAATGAAAAACAAGACACCTGCATCACATGGGATATCTACACATAGAGGTCTAGATTTTAGATGTCTTAATCTAAACCCCACCCCTGCAGTCCAAAGCTGAATCCCACCCATTCAGTCTGTCAATAAAACATGCACTTTAGGGAGGTGAGGTCTTGGTYGCCACTTGGTCCTGAACCATGTAACCTCGTAGTTTCTAGCTGTTTGCAGTGTGACAATTGTAGTAAATTGTTATTGACCTTGGTAACCAAGATCCCAACCTCTTCAAACTCTAACAGAAACTGCAGGAACACCTCCCACATGGCACATGTCACACAAAAATGCCAAGTAGCATAGACTAAAACAGTACTTTATTGTCATGCTAGCCATGCAACACCAGCATGTGAGTAAAAGACACTGATACTCCAGCACTATAAGTGGGATAGATAATGATGTGGGGCACAAGTGGTTGTGTTGATGGTAGTTTTTAGGAACTAAAAACACCTACTAGAAGAATAGGCCAAAAGTGTGATATTTTTTTAATTTCCAAATTCTGAATGAATTGTCCTGATATGAGACTCATTTGAATTGTGCTTGAACATGTTCATAACATTTTAGGTTTGACATCATGAATGGAAGCTTCCCCATATTGTGGCATAAAAGTGCAGGCATCAAAGAGAAAAGGCAAGCTCTGGACTGTCAGAAAAATAGGTGYTTCCATCTATTCCATAATATGCCTCTGGTAAAGGGAAACTTTCAACCACTGCATCTCTATATACATATGACACATTTTTCTCCTGAGAACATCTTATGTTGAGTATGCAGAAAATGGTACTAACACCTATGGCACACACTGTACACCTTGTTTCCACCTCAGACTTCTGAAACATTATAACATCCTTGGGTCACCTTTCAGGAGATAAAAMGTACATTAGTCTAGCTGTTAGTTCACAGCTAGAAACTTTCAATATTCAGCTATGCTAAAGATTTTTGGGTTGGGTTTGTTTTCCTTTCTTATTCCCGACTCTTTTAAGCATACACTGCAAAGGCCTTTTGCTGGTGCTTTAGTAAGAATTATTTTACTTACATTTGATTATAAGTATAGTTTGGGATGCAGAATTGTGAAAGCATAGTGCTTCAGGAAAAAAAAAAAAAGAAAAAAAAGGAAGGACAATTATAGGCACAACTTGATTCACTAAGCAGCAGAATGACTGGGGTGTCTTAACAAAGCAAATCCCCTACGCAGGGAATCCTCCAACAGTCTTTGCCACCAGAGCAGACCTTATCCAAGTGGGAAGTTCTTTTGAAATACATTGAATAACCTCCTCCCCCCTGTCTAAAGAGGCTTATTGGTAGCTGTGAGATGGCAGGATCAGAGTCCAGCAAATATTTCTGTCATTATTGCAACCCAGCTGCAAAGGTTTAAGGTGGTTTCTAATACCAAAAGGTCACTGAGTCACAGGAAGCCAGCTGGCCCTACTGTATCTTTGCAGCTCACAATTATTATTATCTATTATTGTTCTCTATTTATAATAAATACATCAAAATCTTGAAAAAAAAAAAAAATCCATCCGAAGATGTAGGAATCCTTGCCAGAAATAAAATATGAAATTTAAATTAAAACCAGCAGCTGCTCCTAATCAGCAAGCCAAAAAGAAATAGCCAACCACAATAAAGTGAAGTCCAGACCATGCCTACATTTCTTGCAAATTTCAGACCTTAATATGTCATTTCATGAAATACTGGCTGAAAAGACAGACCGCAAGCAATTCCTTGGAGTCCCTCATATTTAATSTGACCTCCAGTACCAACTTTGTCTTCTATTTTACAGGGATGCTTTTTCTTTTACTGCCAGATTGCATTCTGGGTCACCTTTAAGATGTAGTTTAACATGCCATTCGCCGCAGTGCTCTAGTCCCAAGGGCACAAGAGAACAGAATATTGCAACTAAATCTGCTTTCTTTCCAAAGCTGACTTCTTTGATATTGCTGTTGTAAGATTATTGAACAGCAGCTGGGGATTCAACAAAAACCCCAGAGGTCAAATTTCAGTAGCTAAACGCAGGTGCTAAATTCAGGCAGCTACTTCGGTCTCCACTATATATTCAGTCAAGCAGGGCCAGCTGATCTTTACATGTCCTTTGCATGACTGGTCTGATTGTCTCAGGTAAGGGAGGTACATATATAAACCTGGGTACCAGAAGGATGACAGCATTACAGTCCAATATCTGCTTTCTGATCAGACGCTTCTTATATATGCCTAACAGAAGAAAATGTGGTACCATTTTGAAATGTGTACAGAAACGTCCTTTGAGATGAAGAGAAATTGTACAGATCTGGTCTCTGGGAATGATGAGCCAAAAAAGACTCCAACCCATGCTGACAGCTGTACCACTTTCTGTTCCAATYTGGTCAACCCTTGGCCAACCCTTACTACTATAGGAGTAAATAGAAGAAATCTAACAATATCAATATGGAAATCCAGTAAACTGTGTTTACTTTGATCATTCATACTTGAGTACAAAGCACAAGTCCAGCAAGTGGTGATAATTTGAGCTAACGAGTCTCCCAAAATACATCTGTGTTTTATGAAATTCTTTTAATCACTTTTTCAGCTTGCTTGCTATTGAGTTTGCTGAGTTTCTCTTTGTTTTTATATTATGGCAAAGTAGAAGAACTGGTTTCTGTGTTATTTACTCTATGCCTCTTCCTTGTATTTACCCTCTGAATTACCACAACACTTAGGCACTGTTTTGAAGTCTTGCACAAGAATATAACAAACAAAACGTCCCTAAATAATTTTTCAGGAAATTTTCAAGGTTCGCAAACCTGCTCTGAAATAACTGTCAGGGGGTTGTGTACTCAGTAGTGTATCAGATAGAAATTGCAGAAACGTTATTGAAAGGAAAAAAAAACTGCAGTGGAATACCTACCTTATCACCGAGGTGTATTAGAAAATTTCCTGAGAAGGCTTGGCTTTATAACATTCCTTTTGTTTTATGACATCCAACACTGCGAAGTCTTGATCTCACGTCTGGCATTTAGGCACTACTTTAATAAACAAAACAAATCATCCGAGGAAAGAAAATTGCAATTTTGGTAACCTTTCCCACAAATGCTGAAAAGTGTCCAAATGCATCATTAAGGTCAACATTCCCATATTTGTTTCCTTACTAAACCAATATAAAACTTAACATTTCTTTCCTATTGTTATCCTCTTTCCACAACGTATGCTTCAGACTTTGTAACTATATGAAGCCATCTCAGCTCCAAATGTCTTTTAACATATATATATTCTTTGCTGGTTCTATTTAGTTGTTCCTCTAACACATCATAATTTTAACAGTATTCTTTGGCCACCTCTGCTTTAGAGAAAACTCTGCTTCCTGATCCATTTTGATTTTGAAATGGTTCTTCCAGAAAAGCGTGTCAGTGAAAACAGAGTTTGAAAACTGCATGTGCCAATCGGARATGAACATCAAAAGGATGGTGTTAACAGAGCCTAGAGGTGCAAAGTTTCAGCAAATGAATGAGGCAATCAACCAGCTGCTGGCAGAATAACTCCTGATCTGSTGGTATTCCAAATGTACCCTTTTCATTTGCTGGAAATCATCTGAATGTCAATCTCAGATTTTGCACTAGCACTTCTCCAAACTTCTGAAGGGAATAAATGGTTGTTGGGKTTTTTTTTAAGTTTTTTACTCCTCTTCACAGGGTAATGTTCGTCAAATGGCAATGTAATATTACCTTAGCTAGGAGTAAATAATCAAGTTTCTTCATTTTTGTTGTTTTTTTTTTTTTCTTAACTGATTTAAAAATTAAACAATTCTGATGTTAGAAACTATTATTTCTCCTCATTTCTGATTTTAACATTTAGCGTGCTGCAATTACATTAAAGAAAACCCCAAATGCCTGAAAATATTTGCTGATATACATGCATGTGACAGAAATTTGAACWTCCTTCTGATTTTTACCTCTTAGTGAGGAACTCTTATTTGTTTCTTATTCACCCTTTGTCACTCTTAGTTTTTAACTAATACTTGCACTTTCTCTGCATCTACTCTTCATTGCTACAAGTAGCTTACAGCAGAACAATCTCTGTTTACATTACCACAAGCAGGACATGTTTGTACTGAGTGAATGTTGATTTGTATTCAACTCCAGCATAAGACTCAATTTTAAAAGGCACTGAACATTCACAGTGTAAGCTAAGGATTCAAGCTACCACAAGAACAGATAGTATAAAAAAAAATACAGTTAGCAAATACTTTGTAGTGGTAGAGATTCATCAGTCARTGATGTGAATTATGCATTTACTGCTGATATGGGTTAGATACTTGTAATCAAAGTACATAACAAGATATTTAGAGGTAAAAAAAGAGGCATCAAAGTTAAGCACAACTAAGTTTTGTCCCTGCGTTTGTTTTCTGYATTTAATAAAGATTTGAACAAAGCCAGGACAGGCAAGACCATTGAAAAGATAAACACATTAAGATACTAAGGGAAGTTGCTCTTTTATAAGGCAATTCTGAAAAAAATCCCTTTACAGTATAGCTCTGCCAGTCTAGATGAATATGCCCGGAGCTAGAATATGAAATTAATGTCCTGTGACATAAATTTACCTACGTCAGAGATGAATTTGGGTGAACAGAATACATTAAGAGAAAATAATTCCCAAACTAAGGTGRATCAAACTGGTATTAATAAATTAACACAAGTGGACAAACTTGATATTCTGACTGGCTCAGTGTTTGTACTAGTGGAGAAGTAATAGTCCTGAAAAAAGGTTAGTAGGATGTTTGAAAGGAACAGAGTCCATTTGTAAGACTAAGCATGTTTTKATATACCTAATTATGATAGTGTGCAGAAGACAATGCTCTATTTCTGATAACTCATCACATTTAAGAAATCAAGTGGGCAACTCCATAAGATCTATATTTCTGCCCCATTCCCCCCACCCCCCCCTGTTTTTTCACCTAAAGGAATAAATAATTTTTCAGGAGCTGTTCATGGGAAATCACTCCTATAATTTACCCTGCACAGTCAAGACTTGCTGTGTCCACCTGGGAAAAAGGGAAGTCTTAGAGGCACATGTTACCCATCACGTGGGTATACATGGATGTGCAGACCTAACATTGCTGCTTTCCATGCCTTCATGGCCTATAGGTGAAAGAAAGTTGTGAAAGTAGGATCTGGCTCCCAGCACTGTTGAGTGTAGATCATTTGGTCTTATTGAAGAAGAAACCTAAATTGTCAAAAGACCATTGAGTATAGCATAACAGGAATGAAATGGGAGAACACTCAGAGTCTTCGGTAGCCAAAGTCACATATTAAAAATCATTGTTAAAWAACTTCTGAAAGAAGAGACTCTAAAGAATCTGGCAGAGCCTTGTTATAGCTGACAGGACAAGCTTCTTACATATTGTCAYGAAATACTGATTTAGAATCCTGCCAACTATGCCAATTTGTCRTGAATGAGTGGTTTAGAGGCCGCTTAAAGAATCACCGTCAAAGGTATTAGCAGAAAGTGATTTTAATAAAGATTTATAAAAGTACGACTTTGTGAGTTCGATGGCAAGGTTTACTCTATCACTTACTACAGGGATGARGTATACAAGGTAAAATCRTGTTATAATTGAGCTAGAATKATTTGTACAGAGGCCAAGGATGAAAAGGGTAAGRGAGACCCTCCCGTTGAGTCACAAGGTTCAGAGAAGACCCCCTTGCTTTCTAAACTCCTTCTCAGAGAGGAGTCTAGGTGCRGCTGGATCTACCCCTAGCCTCAGACTTGGTCAACAGTTTATGTCTGAGRGATTATATGTGTTTAGAAGCAGTCTAAGGTTCATTCATAGTTTTAAGGTGGATAACAAGATTTTAGCAGCACTTAATCATTAACTAATTTAACRAAGTGAGTTAGTAGAGTCTAMTACAATCATGACTTAATTACAAATTATGCTTACTATTGATTCACAGCCACACACACAGACAAATATRTATAAATGTACAAAAGGTACCTGTTAAAAATTCCCCTCGAGTTCAGTGAAAAAATATTCACATCAAATGTCTAGGCATTTTTTCTCAGCACRTGAAGGGTTTCAGCCCAGGTCCCGCTGTCAGCTTTCGGCGAAGGTCCTCCAAATATTGCAGACCCGAGAGGTYGCGAGCTCTGAGAGGCATCCCACTCAGAGGAAGATTCTGGGCGCAGCCCGCTGTGGTCCAGGAAAGCTCCAAGGGTCTCACTTGGGACCACCGTTTATAGGTTCACAAGATGATTGGCTTTAGTCATSCATAAATATCCATCCCGGCCAGTCCCAGATGGTAGTTACTAAAGATTCTCAAGGTTTCAGTGTTGTTACACTTGAGCTATGACTCAGATAAGATGACAYCTGGGCCAGGCAGTGGGAGTATGTTCCCAGCCTCAGCTATGCAGARTTTCTGATACAGTCAGGGGGTGYCAACCGCCAGACTCAGTACACCAAGACCAAGGTTTCACGGGAATTTCTGAGGTCAACAAGAGGCCCAGGAGAGGAGGGGGGAAGAATGCACCACCACACATGTCAGCTCCTAGAAATCTGTCCTGTGGGTTTGCCTGTGCCCAACCAATATAAACCATTTATTTTTAAAAGCCAAATTTTTAGAAACCTTCCAACTCAGCTAAGATGAAGGGCAATATGCAAAGAGTTGTTTTCTTTCACTTTTTTCCTTCTTTYTCCCATCTGAAATCTGTAAACAACTTAGTGCATTTACCCATTTAGAAATTTTAATGCAGAAAGCCATTAGAACAGTGGCAAGGGGGAACCCCATGAGGACACAATGGTGCCTTTTGTACCATGTTTGAAAAGTGTACAATTAGGACAAGCCATTTCATTCATGTTTGGTCCAATTAAGGTTTTGTGGGGTTTCAGGTCATTTAAAGCTAATGCCATTTTTTAAGTCTTATTTCCCCTTTCCATCCTTTGTAATATTGAATATGTGTCAGCAAAAGGAAGGTTTAGGCAGTTTCAGTGTAAGAAAGCTGACAGGCTGAAACAAGACATAAAGAACAGAGCACAGTAACTTAACAAGTACTTCTGTTCCACAAAGAAACACACAAAAAAGGAAGGTGTGTTTCACAAAAATAATTTCAGGAAATTGCTGTTGTAACCCAGTTTCCTTCCTTTTAAATGAAGATCCAGAGATATACTTTCTACTRGTTGGATTTATTCATAATCATAACCATTTCTGTAACTATCCCAGAGAAGAAGATAGGAGGARTTATTTTGCTTGATTCATCCAGGAGCCATTCTCATGCCCTTATGCATCGGAAGTGTACATTGCCTTTGTGAGAATGACAAAAAATTCTCGTCAGGAGTTTTTCATGAAAATGTTTTTCCCACAAGAAGGAAAGTTTGGGAAAAAAAAAAAAAAACAAATGACAAAATTTAATTCTAGAAAGATTAGGTTTTATTATTTTGGGACCTCAACAAAAAAAAAAAAATTACTCCTGATGACCCAGGGTTTCACCTCTGTCTGATGTACTTAACACATCTAGGCATTGTATTTCACACAGAAGGCCCAGTCTACAGAAAAACAGTAGGGCCATGCTATCTATATTGTATAATGACTACTTCAATATGTTTTAAGAAATTGTGTGCAATATCATGAGAAAAAATATTTCTGCTTTGGCATGTTGAAGCTTTTTTTTACTGAAGACATCAAACTCTTCTTTCATAGAAAAACAGAAAAATCTTTTTCAATGAAAAATTTTGAGTATTCTGTTTACTACACAGTTTTAGTAGGAACATAAATATTGAAATACGAAAATTTTAAAGTATGCTGGAATATAAAAGAGAGTATCATAAGAAGGTTTATATTTACTCCATCACAAAAGCCGCATCCTGTAGGCTAACAATTCTTCTTAACTTCTAAACTTGACAAGTCAGAAGTTTCCAGTGTCACTAAAGTAACAGGAAATTAGAAGCAATGAAAGATTTTCATTTCCTGGTTTTGAATTTACACTACAGTAGTATATTGTATTTATTTAGTTATCAGCTGGCTAACATTAAAGGGAATATATTTATTTCAGAAATGTTATCAATTAATCCTTATGTCACAGTATGGGATTTCAGAATTTCTCAGAGAAGTAGCAACTTCCTTTTTTAGGRAACAATTCCTCCAGAAAGTGGTTTCAGGTATGAAAAATGCACTCAGGAAAATTGCCAAYCATTAATTTTATATAATTTATTTGTGAAATGTGTCACTGGAACATTATCTTCATGAAAGATGTCAATGCATTTGAGATTTTGAAAATTCCTAATAGAAAGYTAAATACTGTCTACAGGAAGCTCTRTAAAAATTGAGGTATCGGAGTAAGTCTATAAATAAATGAGAATTCATGTTTAGAATGACTTGACATTTTAGAAATGTCTATTTGTCACCATCAACTTTCCTTTAAGACTTTCCAAGTATACAAATTGCAAAGAGCAGCCAGAAAGTAGTTCAATATCTCTTCACTGCCATCAAACAAATGACTGTATTTTCATTTGGAAAAAAACCTCTTGTCAGTTTTATTCCAGATTAAGAATGATAAACATTATRCCTGTAGACTCTTTTCATTAAAATTGTCTTTGTTTCCAGACTCACTGCTGTATGTCCAGTTGAAAAGTTGACGAAGATGACTCTTGAGTTTCTTGGAGTCTAGCATGAAATGTGGAATTTTTCGTAACGCCTTGATGACACCTTAAAATTAGTGTCTCCAGAACTTTCTCAGCATGAAGCTGCAACTTAGTGAGGAATATATATTATATTGCAGAGATTCCTCCTGACCCTCCTCCAAAGCAAACACAGGGCTATAAGCAATGTAGCTAGAAATTGGGCATTAGTCACCTCCTTAAGCATAAGTCATCCCGTTCATACTAGACATCCTAGAGTATCCCAGACTTCTGTGTGTGCTAGCAGACATAACACATGACCTACATGAGACCTGTATGTGTTCCCATCCAATGTCGGGGGAGGTTTYGATGTGATCCCCAGAGYGMGATTAAGACACAAACGAGGTCAAATGCYGTAAGCCCAGAACAGCTTTTATTATTAAAAGTAAAAAATGAGTAAAAAATTGAGGTAGTAGYGATAGGATAGAATAGAATAAAAAGACAGAAATCAAGCAAGCATTCRGGATAGAGTTKCAAGAATAGTCACCACCATGAATCCGYGGTGTTCTGGGGGTCCAAGTCTCGGAGTCTTTGGCAGTGGGCGACAGYGCACGAGRRGGAGCTTCTCAGTGTCGTCGGCAGTGGACGATAGCGCTGTGGGAGGGCYTCTCGATGTCTTCGGTGGTGGGTGATAGCACCTCCTCGGTCTTGTCTTTGCAGCCCCTTYTATTCCCATCCAGGGGCTGCAGTTTCCATGACGATRGCACATRCTTGCCCATCTCYGCATTCCTGCACCCAGATAAGGAGTCTCACCATCTGGTTGACTTCAGCCTCCCCTGTCTTGGCAGGATGACTCAAAACAAAGCCCCTCACAAACCGGGGGTCTCTGTGACCTTGTAGTCGCCCTTATCACATTCTCCACCCAGATAAGGAATCTTTGAGCCAGTTTCTCACAGTTTGGTTCCTCRCRGTRTGTTGCAAGATCAGCAGTTGAAAGCCATGCAGGATGACACAAACATCTCAAACAGCACTGGATGTTTCTGTTCAGACAACTTCATCACACCCTTTGTGTCAAGCAAGATGGCAGAAAATGTATTCAAATAGAAGGGAGGAATAAGTTATGAAAATAGACACCTTTCTATCACTATAAATTTTTTTTGGTAGATTTTGGAGAGTAGTGTATTCATTCATATCTGAACAGAAAGTCAAGAAGCAAAAAAGAATTTGTGAAGGCATTTACGCCCCATCAGGGAGAAAATCTTGGTGGTGAATTTGAATCTTTTGAGAAAACGTCAAACCCAAAGAAATGTTAGAGCATGAGCAATCAGATTGCAAACTGCTGCACAAAACATCCAGAACTGCTGCTTGCATTGTCGCCTGAAGTGGAGAGACATTGAAGTACCTACATTTTCTCCTTGACCTTAGGCCCGAACCAGGCTTTCATTGTGCTGCATTTGCACAGACACTTACTGAGAGTCAGCACTTGCAACAAAGGTACCCAAAAAGTTTCCTGCTAATACACAAGTCTGTACTGATTCCTGCACATGAATAGCCCCATTGAATTAGATCATGATTATCTGCAAGAAAGGAGGTCTAAGATTTTGGAGGACATGTAAGAAGCGGTGTGACAAAAGCACTCAAATGTTGCAGAGGAAAGCAGAAGCACTTTTATACAACCATTAATGCAAAGGGCAGACCAAGCAGGTGTTCATTTAATCACAATAATCTTGCTACCACAGTCCTATTTATTTCTTCTCCTTCCCAAGCTTACTTGCTACTTCAGTCTGATGTAGCATGACCGCGTTCCCCATCTTTGTATTTTYTGTCACATGGGAATGCTGGCATTCATGCCAGGGACTATCTTTGCAGCAGTGATCTGTGTGTATGTCTGAATTGTAGAGGAATGTCTACAGTATAAGGCAAATGCCACTTAGAAACCCAGGCTGGCTTTTAAACAAGGGATCGAAGTATTTTGTCAATTTGGAGAAAGCTTTTATTCTGAGCTCTCCCATTTTCACATAGGTTGACTGCATGAATTCTAACGTAAAGTAGAACTTTAAAAAGCTTCCTGGCTTCCAAAAGAGAGACTTCAGAAAAGTAGTGGGCTTTTTTTTCTCTCTCCATTTAATTTTTGCTTGCTGCYGTGTGTTTCCTCCTATTTATATTCTTTTCTCTTTAAAGAGGTTTGCAAACAAGAGTGGATCAGACAGAGGAGAGAAACCCAGGTAGAAAAATCTCTGTGCTGCTTCTTCCACATGCTTTTCATGCAAGTCCCAACATTGTCCAAACTCTTTTTTCTCTTTTTCTTTTCTTTTTCAGTTTCTTTTTCTGTTTCTGTTTCTTTTTCTTTTTCTTTGTTCTTTCTGTTTTTTTTTCTTTTTAGTTTCTTTTTCTCCTTTTTCATTTTAATTTCCTTTTTCTTTTTCTTTTTTTTTTTTCTTTTCACAGGGCTCTCCCAGGAAAGCAGTTAAACCTGAAACAGCATCTTTTTTGTAAACGGAATGCAATTCTTAAATATCTGAATTGGAAAAGTATGTCTTATTGCAACATCAGTGCACAAATCGGACTGTGGGATTAAGTTATTCTTTGCTGCTCAAACTTTCACTGAAATGTCTATTTGCATCTTCTGGCTTTGAAAATTTTAACATGTCTCAGTGAAAAGGTATATTAGAGCCACCAAAATGAGAATGAGTTCACTTTTTTGCTGTTACTATGTAGCATTTGTAAACTGCTGAGCAGTGATGATTTTTCTTTAATGTGAGATGTAGAGCTGGACACTCAGGATAAGGCATTTGCTTATACTAAATCTTATAGTGAAAGCATCGATAAACCTATAAGAAAGCCCAAAAAGGCAGCACTGTCATTTTATAGCAATCATTGCCTTACACTTATCACTACTTACCTGGCACCCCATGCATACAGCACTGGCTTGGAAAAGTGAAAAGCTGAATGGATAAATTTGCTTTGCTGGAAAATTGTGAAAGATGAAGAAAGAAAGGAACAGATTATCTTAATTCATTACTAGAGTATAGAAAAAAAAGCTCAAAAAATTGAAGTGTTTCATGTTAAGAAAATATTTCATTCTTCAAGTTGAATTTTGGGTGATTTTCTTGGCTTGGTTCATTCCCTTTACCCATGTAAAAAGAAAATGCCATTAGATAATTTCAAGAGCACTTCCTCGTGCTCTAAACACAGAAATAAAAACTGTTCATTGTTCAGAGGAGGACATCTTTACTAACTACACAGCCCTACAAGGAAAGGAAAAAGCACGGGATGGCCATTTTACACCACCTTCTCATAATCTCCTAGGAAAAAGTGGATGGGAACCAGCAAGTAGTAACTGGACACTTGGTTTCAAGGAGTAAGCAGAGTGGCTAACCAGGTACTCATGGTTTAAGCTGCATTCAGTTACAGCTTTGAGAAGCAATAATGGAAGAAGCTGCAGGAGAGTTTTCATGAGCATGATGCATTCTCACTGAACAAGCGGGAAAATACAGTTTTCATCAGATGGAAACTGATGAGACTTCAACATCTGGGTTTGTGGGAAACAGTGAAATCTCAGGATTCTTTCTTCCTTGTGAAACATTGCAAACTACTGATATTTGACTTTATATGATTAGAAACAGAAGTAATAAAATCATAAGAGAAAGATCAGAATAATCATTAAAAGTACAACAGAATAAGTTGGGTTTTGTTTGCTTGCTTGCTCGCTCGCTTGCATTTTCAATAGGCGTTTTGCAGAATAAACCCATGACATGGAAAATTTTCAACTAGTTTTGACTTTCAGGACTGCTTCAGTGTTGGTAGAGTTTAGAAGCCATCCCATGTGTAGATTACTAATTAGTGTAAGAACATTCCTCAGGAAAGGTAATCAAAACACGTGCTTTGTGAGGGAAACCAATCAGCAGCACAAGGAAAGTAAAAATTAGAGAAGGAAATATTGTTTAAACCCACATAAAGGACATATTGTTTTTAAAAGCAACACTTCATGATTCATGAAATTAGTACACAAGACAAATACTTCTTGGCCAGTAACTCTACCAAAGTTTAAAACATGCTTGCAACATTCTTCCTCTGTCCCTTTTTCAACTAGATCCAACCTCTGATCTTTTCCCCTTCTCCTGAGCTCCAAATCAAACTCTTTTTTAACCAAAGGTGAAATTGTATCCTTTCTGAATTTAAGGTGAATTTCATTTCTCTTCGGTAGGGGCAGCATTTTACCCCAATCAACTTAAGTTTTGGTCTTATTGTAAGCTTTGTGGACCAAACCAAAACTAATCAGAAAGAGATCATTGACTCCAATGGCTTTGGGTTACTTTTCCTTTTCAGACAGTCAACATGAATATCTAGGAGAAACACAGAATAAAATTGTGCTTTCAACCTCTGCCTGCATCTGTACCTGCAGAAGGTGCAATATTTGACATTTTCCTAATGAGGACCTAATTTCTAAATCCATTTAAACTATCTGTTGCCTAATACATCATTTAGCCTATTATTGATGCTTTTAAAATGCAGTGTTCTCATGTCTTCTTGAAAGATTTTAAACTCTTGGCCACATACTGGTTAGCATCTGAAAGCACTCAAGGTTTCTTATTTTTCCCTTTTTTAAATTTGTAGGTCATGTTCTTTTTTGCGACTCAGTATGAATCAAATTTTCTCATTATATTAGCCAGATTCAGGTCAACACCCTCCTCAATCTGAAAATTATTTTAGATGTGTCTCAGAATTTTCTCAGCCCCACCAAAAAATAGGATGAGGTCTTACCTCCCTTTTTGCCTGTCTGTAAAGACGAAGAACAACATTGAAAAATCTGCTGGACATTTTTGTTAAATTTGTTGGCTGTACTAATGACTAATAAAAATGATGAGTAGGTATTTAGTCTCATTTTCCTGGTTTGTTTGCTTGTTTGTTTGTTTGTTTTTTCATTACCATTTTGTTTCTATTCATTTTTATATTAATTTCCAGTGGCAAGAAAGATTCCACTTCTAAAGTGTGATAAAAATCCCACCAATAGCTTTAATAAGAAATTAAGGTGCTCAGCATCTCTGATGAAAGAAGAAATAAGAGCATAAGATATTCCCAGAAGGRTATAGGGCAGCAAGACACAGGAATCCTCTCTCTCAGTAGTCCACTCAGGGTATTTCAGTATTTCTTTCCTCAATCATAACTCCCTCCTGTCTATGGTTATTACAGAAGTCTGCACTTATTAAGGAAAGTTCCTTTCTGTTTGCTGACTGATATTTTTGCTGATATGTTACTTCCGACAGGAATTTTTCCTTTGTCCCCAAATTCAATGGCTGCGAGACAAATTTCTTCCACATGTCCCTCCTTTTATTTTACCTCCTCAGTAATTCAAAATCACAGCCAAGCTATGGGTTTGCTTTTCTGTCTAGGGCCAGCTCTGCAGTGCAAATAAAACGTTATCAAATCCCTTTTCTTCTTGTTGCATACAGTGATTACACTAAATCCACTAAATCATTCAGATGAAGAATGTTAACAGAGGAGATGTAGTGTAAATATATGCACAGAGCAATCACAGATTTGCCTTTTCTCTCAAGCAGTCATACAAGCAGGAATTGGGGACAGAACTGTCCTTGTCCTTTTTTTTTCTTTTTTAATTGGAACCATCCAAGCCAAATCACAGTAAAGGTATACAATCAACATAGTCTGTAGAGAGAGTCACACTTCCTCTCTTCATTGTGAATCTCCACCATCCTCTATCAGCCAGCACTGCTCTAAGTATCCCTGGCATGTTATGTCTTATTTAAAGTAAAAGCTTTTTGGGGTAAAAATGTCAAGAGTAGAAGTGACGTGAATATGGTACCACATAAATAACAATAACGTCTTCAATGCATTGAATTACAATCCATTCAACCATTTCAACAGATGTAAGAACACTACAGTCAGACTGTGCAAATCATAGAAATTCACAGGAAAAAAAAACAGTAAGTCCTTTAATTTCTGCTAGTATTATAATGCATCTTTCACTTCCACTTAATAGCAATGGGACTGGTTTCATTAAGATAGTAATAAATTACACTGTGAAGATTTCTCATCTCGGGGGGGAACAAATGACTCTTTTGCATGTGTTCTGTGACCCCAGTTACATGAGTGGTTGATGCCTTTTCAGTGTCTGGAATTTAAAATACAGATGTGTTGGCATCTGGCCCTGAGGTCTCAACCACCACTGCCACAACCCCTTTCATAAATGTCTAAGGTTTTTATTTCCAAAGCATATGGATAACGTGTTCCCATGACAGCTCAGCTATAACGTTGATGTTTGCTCACTGTGGCAACACGTCTACAGTCATGTGGGCTGAAACCACCAATTTAAGTCACACAGGCCATAGAGCTTTCAGAAGGGAGACTCCTTTGCTATTACTCACTTGAACTGGTATTGAACTATGCTACCCAGAGACTAAAAGGCTGCTACTGATGACCAGAGCCCCATGAGACCCTTTATGCTACCACAGCTAGTTCCCCGTGTTTTTACAGTAATTTAAAGGATGGCACTGAAACTTGTGCCATCTGCAGCTATGCATCTAAGCAATGGCTGTTTTATTTCCTGGTAGTATAATGTATATTAGAAATATGAAGCTGTACTCACCACAACCAGCTCTGGAATTAGATAAAAACACACCCGGTGGGACAGTGAGTAACAAGAAGCAGGCATTTTATGGCGTAGTACATGTATTCTCTATCACTTTCATAGACACKCTCCTGATATTAATGTCAAATGGTATAAACATGTTTTCTAAGCCTGGTTGTAGTTCTGACTTTCAGTCTCCATCACCTTATTAGCATTCTTCAGGTCTTTTTTCACAAATTTTCTGTGATAGAGAAAGGCAGGGAAGTTTTCTTCTCTTATCTTCAAGGTGCTTTTAATCTCTGTCTACAGGTAACATGTCCCCCCCGTGATTTGCGTGTGGTTGTCTCTGCAGGTAGGTCTTTAACTAACCCTTTTTTATGCTTCCCTGACTCACAGCATGCTTTTTCCACTTTTCTTCTTTTGGGTAATCACATTTGCTTTCTCTCCTTAGTTTGTGCACATTAGCCTTTCTCTAATCCAGTTTCTTTAACTTATATATCTGCTTCTTTGTTTCTTTTTCTCTGTATGTATCTCATTTTTTCTGCCTTTTTCTCCAACCAATTTTATTAGTTTCATTCTCTTTTTTATTGTCTCTCCCCTCCTATAGGCTTCTGTAGTTGTGACTTACTGAAGGCAGAAAGGTGTGCAGAAATATACACACCACTTCTCTGTCTGCTCCCATTTTTCTCAGCAGTCATACAACCTTCTTGAAGATGAATCCTCAATATTGTGAATGAAGATGTACTCGGTCTCCATGGATTTCCCCAAGGGGCCAGAACCAATGCACAGGATTTCGTCAGCTTGGATACAGACACTTACTGCAACCCACTTTACCTGAATACTGGATCATGATCCAAACCGTATCAGAGAGGAAAATAAACACTTTCTGGGCGACGCTTAGTCATATGGTTTAGTTTTAGATAGTCCTGCGAGGAGCAGAGAGTTGGACTTGATCCTTATGGGTCCCTTCCAACTTGAGATATTCTATGATTCTATGACTGCTTCTTGTGGTCCTCAGTGCTTCACCTCCCAGTTTCTTCACACACTTCAACGTTGTTGTGTCCAAATGCCTTATTCTTTTCATAGCTCCTTTTTTTTTTCTTTCATTAGAATAGTTTGCAAAGAGCAAAATTCCTTGAAGYATAAATAACCATGTCAAAATCCATGTCACAGACTTGCAATCTAACTTTAAGGAGCAAGCTGTGCTATTTCATTTCTCTTTATTATAAGTCACTTCTCCAGTTTCAAGAGTGAAATCTTCTGTATGCAAAGATCTTATGCATGCAATTTTTAAAAAATCTCAACACTGAAATCTGAGCAACATTCTCAGATGAGCTTTGTCCTCATTGAGGTATTAAAGAAGAACTGAGCAGATTCAAATCAAACTAAACATCCTAATAAGCTCAGGCTACACATTTAGAGAAAAAGACTTTAAAAAGCAGATCCACTTTTTAGCTACTAAACATCTGTACATCTAGCTCTGTGGAGGCTCCTTCAAATATTGGTGACCTTTTAATCCTTAGTATTTAGGGCCAGAAGGATCCCATTACAAGTCACTCTGTTCATTCACCCTGTATTCAGCCTCCTAATTTGAATTTTACTAAAGCATATTTTCCAGTAAGTTGTAGCTTTGAATACATCAAAATTGGAGAATTTTCCATCTCCCTTACTGTGTTTTTTTCTTTTTTTTTTCTTTTGTTTTGAATAAAAGTATATTTAAAATAGTTTATGTATCCATATACCAATATATYCGGTACTTCAGTGAAAGCACGGGGCGGGAGAAAGTCGAGTCACATCACAGCAGCCCACTAGAGAGAGTATATGTGACAGAGAAGTACAAATGAAAAAATCCACATAAATACATAATAGTTTCCTTAAGCAGTGATTTTTGAATGGTCATTATGTCTGATTCTAGTTAAACATGGATACAGACAGTTTGTGCTCCTCTCAACCTACAATTAAGAGACCTACTTAACAAACTTGAAATTGCATGAAGATATATTTTGTCAAATGTTCACAAAGCCAATTTCTTCGTAAATTAAAATGGTTAAAGCAACATTACCTGCTTTGTCATTAAGATGGCACAGYGTCTTCTTCCTGGACCTAATTATCCTTTAGATAAATAATTGTCTGTTCTCCCATTTCTATAAGTTAGACAATTTGTTATATAAAAAAGAATAGGTCTAATTCTCAATTGCATCAAGGTATACTTAACCCCCTCATCTCCTTAATGTCTCCATTAAGACATTAAGAAGACTCACTAAGAATGACCCTGTGGCTTGCAGATGGTTATACAGGTAAAGATTTTACACCAGACTCACGCTGCCAGCCCTGGGAGTGGTGTGGACTCTGGTCAAAGTTCAGGGTTAAAAATCTACAGACCAGGAACATAGAAAGTAGAGAAAATACAGTAAGATTTAGTCTGGTATAACTTTAAGCAGGAGCTGAGCAAGATCCTGACCAGCACCAGAATACTCTGCTTAAAACTCTTCTGTTTCCCTGCTATTTTGAGCATTTCCCAATACAGCAGGAGCCAAAAACTGACTTTTCAAGGAAAGACATTTATGTATGGTCTGATGCAGGTGAAAATCTGCTTTTATTAGTGCATTACAGTGTTTCAGAACAGTGAAGTTAGCTAAAACCAGCCTGACTGATGCTGCCAGGCAGGATATGGTTTGAGTCCTTTCAGTATTTGGTCCAGTCCAGTTAGATACTTAGGTAACATGGTTTTGTTTTGGTTTGGGTTTTGTTTGGGGGTTTTTTTCTTGGTTATTTGGTTTGGTTTGGTTTGGTTTGGTTTGGTTTTGGGGGCTGGTTTTTTGTTTGTTTGTTTTTAATGTTACACTGAGTAAAGCAGTAATACTTTTGGGACGCAATTCATCTTCTCCACCCTTTACCATCCCAACGATAGTAACGGCTCAGGACGCAGGACCTACAGGAGATACACATCCTTCTGGACCAGTTGTTAAAGATCAAGCAAAATATCCTAGAACAGTTAAAATAGCACTAAATGCCTAAAATTAGGCAAGTACATTAAGCATCTGAGTCATACCCTAAGACTTAATACATTGCAGACACTTTATCTGAAAGAATTGAAAATCAGATAGACAATCGAAAGGGGACAATTATACTGGTAAGCAGATATTTCTGGGCTGGGATTCATCTGACTTGAATTTGAGGGGAGGCAATTCAGCTCCACACTCAGACACCTATGTGTAGGGGTCTACCTCTGAGCTAGATGTAAAGGAGCTGATTATGATCAACCACAGCTTAGTTGGTGAACTCTGGAAGAGGAGATTTGGGTCTCCTTTCTCTGGAGTGCCCCTCTCACTAGACTACAGGACACAGAAGATGCTTTTCTAACACACCTTCATGAAAGGGCCCTTGTAAACCTTGCCAGAGAAACAGAAACATTGTAGAGGAATTGAAACACTCTGGTAGAACAGAACATTTCTTATACGTTCATCCCTTTTTTAAAATTTTTGGCTGAAACATTTGTTAATTGTTGAGTCATTTGGGCTATTCTGAAAAAGCCGTTTTTGTTGAAAAAAAAAAAATCTCCTGCATTCCTTTATTTTAATTTTTTTKGTTGGTTGGTGGGTTGRGTTGGGTTTTGGGGTTTCTTTTTCCYTTGTTCTATCACAAATTCAGTTATTGTGGCAGGGGAAGTACAGAAAAGATTCAATAGCAGTTTCTAGCTCTTAGTCAACAAGAAGCTAACTTCAGTTCTACTTTGGTTATCCTTTGGTGGCTCATGTGAAAGAAATTAAGTTGGCTGCATTGACGAAAGAAGAGATAATAACTTTGGGAAGGGCAGGATTTATCTCATGTTTAGTTGGGCTGAGTTGTAAGTAGGATTCCTTCGCTTTCTTGCTGTAAGCAATATCCCCTGAAGAAAAGATCTTGCTAGATGCTTTTTTAATTTTTCTTAGCAATTTCTTGTTTAATCAGCTTAAAGATTACACTAATTTGCAGATTGAATTAGTACCAAAAAAAAAAATCACACACACAAAAAAAACACAACTCTGTAGTTTAATTTGCTTATATCCAACATTACTGAAGACACATTTTAATGTCTTATATATCAAAATATATTTTTACCTTCAATGGACTAGTTTGGCTAAAAGCTTGTACACCAAAAAACTGTATCATACAGAAAGCTTAGCTCCTAACATGTCTTTTGACAGGTGCATATAAGGCAGAGATCCAGGGATGTGGAAATGATGAACAGAAAATCCTCTTAAATTCATGACAACCTGAAAAAAATTGTATGCTGAGAAGAGTTTTGAAGTCAGTGAAGTTGCCACTAAAATCCTCTGTAGATACGCTTCTTAAAAGTTACACTGATATGTTGCACAGTTATGTTGCCTGTTTGAACTAAAAATTACTATAATGGCGAAAACTATGAAAGGAAACAATGTTAAGATCTGAATCCGTATTTTTCAAAGGGAAAATAACCTGATACGTCACTCACAAAGGCAGCTGGACCTTTTTTGTCAGCAGCCTCCTCCAGTGGTCTAGCAATTTCATGGCTTTCCCAAAACAAAGCTTTGCCAGCGTTGGGAACTCTAAATAATTTTTTGATGTAGTGAAAAAAAAAAGGGACACTTTTGTGATTGTCTGTAGTTTATGTGTTGTCTGACTTTTCAGGAAGCTCTTATTATTTCTCAGCTTTTACCTTCTGTTCTGAAATGGTCATTTGTGACATTTATTTATAAATATGGTAGTCRAGGTCAGAATCTCAAAAAGGTGAAGCATCAATATATGATGACATCCTCTGCATTCATTAACTCAAGGATTTTGAAACACTTTGCAAGCTATATACAAGACAGAATATTTTTCCTTCCCAGATGGCCTGCAGCACAGTCCAGGCACAGAACCTGAAATCTTTTAAAAATGGATAGTAACACTATCCAGCAATGGAAAGATGAAAATGAAGAAGRGTGTTTTCACATTGCTTAAGGAATGGGATTTGAACCGGAACCATAGAAACCCCACCCCTAATGGCAATGAAATGTGAGGAAGACTTTTTAATAATTTCTTAATTCTTTTTATTAATTTCTTATTAAATTCATTTCTTAATTTAATAATTTCTTAAATCTTTTATATTTATCTTGTCTTGTTCTTGTTTGCTCATTGACCAGTTTTATTTCATGGACAGTACTCTGCAGGTTGTTTCTTTGACCTGCTAAGTAAGCAACGTCACAGAGTATAACTGATGGGACCAAGGATCCACCTAGCCTGATGGCGAGTGTCAGCTGATGTTTAATAGTGAGTATAAGGGTAAGGAAAAGATTTAGTTATGACCCTCACAGTTTCTCGTAAGCAGTAGCTTAAGGATTTCTTGAACKGGAAGCTGATTCAGTCTTTGGTAGCCTTACATAAATGTATGTCCTTCTGTTTGTGTTTTTGTTAATTCATGTTCTTTCACAATCCACAATACCCAGTCCTAGTAAGTTGTGCCATTAAAGCATGTGGTGTAAGAAAAATCACTTCATTTTTCCTAGTTTTTAATGTATTTACTGACAATTTCTTGTATTATAAATGCAGTAGATGATAACTATTTTTTTTCTTTCTTTCTCAACCTYTCCTCTCCCCTTTCCCAGAATGTGCATGTTTTCACACTGACCAGAAATGGACCATTATCTTGCTTTCTTTTCTCAGATTCTATAAAAAATGAAAATGCAGAAATGTACAGAGAGATTTCAATAAATCAAGAAGCAGCTAAAACAATACATATCCTTCTCAGTGGGCATTAGCCATTATTCCTTTCTGGTCATTAGCACGGGAGAGCTGACTGTGCATGAATTCATATAGAAGAATTAATGGGCCACATCTGAAAAGATAATAGCTGAGCTATTAAAGCCAAAAAAGAACCTAAAGGAAGAACAGGGAATGCTGAGGAAAGATTAGATGAGAAAATACTGAACCATTGTGTATATAAATATATATTCATATACAGTGTTACAGACAATATGATTGCTTCCGTTTCTTCTGGTCGCTCAGTTTCAGAATTTCAGAGCATTTGTGAGTAAAAAACACATCARCATCAAACCACCAGGTCTGTCCACGCCACCAGCAAAGCAGAGTGCCCCTCAGCACCCTACAGCAACATTGTATGACCATCAGAAGGGTTCTGCCACTACTTAATTAAAAGTCAAATGTAAGGAGGTCATTATAAAAAAAAAAAAAAAACAAAAACAACAACAACAACAACAACAAACAAACAAAAAACCCGCAAAACAGAATCCTGGCACTTTTATACTAAACCTTCCAATGCTCAAGTAAGCATATTTTCCCTTTTACCAAATGTGAATCAGGTGGCCAATAAACTTCTTTTTTTTTAGTTAAATAGAGGAAAAGAAAACAAGGTAGATGATAAACAAGAAAACAGCCCGTTAATATAAGTAACTCTTAAAGTAAAATTATACCAGTAGTAATCTGCTAGGCCAACCAGCTGCTTTCTCTTTCCTGCAGTAGTTTTCATGCACTATTTTAAACATTAAATTCTTGATGTTCACAAGAGCCAAACTGAAGCTGAACTGACCTTTTGATGTTTGACTGTCCTAGCTGTGCCTTGCTTTGCTGTCTCACCATAGCTGAGATTTTGTACCAGTACTTTCCTCTAGCTGCTCTCCTCTCTAATAGGTGCTTTAGGTAACTTAACAGCTTTGCACAGTATTTTTGCACAGTGTTGGAAACTAAGCACAGRTGATCTATAGCATACTGCACAAAACAGTATATAAAAAAAATTGTTTTCCTTTTTTTTTTTTTTTTTGGTAAAAAGTTTTCTAGTTTCCTTCTTTTCTTTTTTTCTGTAATCTTTGCCCTCTGTACTGGAAACCATTGCTTAAGTTCACAGTAACTGTTCACTTCCTCCTGGATGCATTTGACAGAGTTCATTGGCTTGGACTTCTGCATTCTATTATAATTACAAATCTTCTCTGCTTTATAACATAACTGCTTTTTTATAAAGAAATAATTGTCAAAAGAAATAATGCAACATATGAAAAACTATGCTTTGAGCATGCCCAATTAGTCTTTTCTATTTATCTACCCTTTGTTCCACCAGCTGTTCACAAAGCATCCCTTCTCTGGTGGACTGCTATTACGACTGGACTGATCAGACCAGGGGGTCGTGAAGGTTTTCAAATTCCCTTGGGCTAAATTAAGGTGAAAGGACACCAAACGATYRGTTAAGTGTTTTATCTAAGGCAGAAGCGAGCTGAACTGGGAAAGCATTACAATAAACAACACAAACTTAGAAAGCAGAACRGTAGGCAATGTGGGTTCTATTAAAGCATTTAGAAGATGAAGAGAAAAGAGAGGAAAAAAGAGAGAGAGAGATAGAAAGATATCACCACCCTTGGATCCCATGATGATGATGATGACAGGTGCAGCGATCCTCCGGTGGTGGGCGCGCGCCAACTCCTTGGGTTGGTGTCYTTTTATATTTGTTCCCTACCTCTTAGTTGCGTCAGCCACGTAGTTTCTAGAACTTTTCACGCAGGCGCTGTTGTGGAGAGGGGTGGTTGCGAGGGGTCTTTTGGGTGGTCTTCGGGTGGTCATGAGCCCCTTCCTCAGATAAACTCTGTATGACCTTTTGCCATGTATGGTGAATTGTGCGACTTGGGCAGAACAAGGAGCTGCGAACCCTCCGGCACGCCCTGCGTGTCCTGTGTTATCCGACTTCTCATTTGCAGCTTATCACTGATATGCAGAACCCATTTGCCACAATATTTGAGGCATCAACTTCACATTAACTCTTTCAGTGTCTCACAACTCCCTTCCCAAGCAACTCTTGAGGTGAAGAGATAAGAAGAGAGACAGCACTTTCATCATAGCCCTTTGCCATCAGATTTACTTGGATATACAAGATAGTCAGACAGCAATGCAACACCTTGAATGTGGTGAGTTAGATAAAATCTGATTTTCTCTCCCACCTATTTTGTGTACTATAAATTTTAAGGAGAGATGAAATATCCACTCCAGGTATAAAGGTGCCACATAGTTCCCAGAAAGCACATAGGCAGTACAGCAATGCGGGTGTGATGTGACAATCTGAACATAGCAGACATTAGTAATGTGCTAAGATTGTGATGTTCACAATTAAAACAAGCCAGTTTTCCTTTAGAACTAGTTGTAAGGGAAGAAAACTATTTCCATACCAAAACAGTGGACAAATATTCTTAGCATATCACATAGCCTTCTGTGGTCAAAGACAAATGCTTCCACAGGGCAATCCATTGTGCCTTAAAATGGGCCCCCAGGGTGAGATAAATCAGCTTCCAGAAGAGCTGACTTTTATCTCTGACTTCAGAGACAACCTAGGTGGGGTTTTTTTGGCTGTATGCCTATTTCATTGACTTTTAAGCCTCTCGACATCTAGCACCATGCCAAGTACCTTGGGGTGTAGAAGAGAAGCACAGGAGGTTGGTGGGTAGCCTATGGGACCGATGGGAGACTTCTGCTCTCCTGGACAGGCAGAGGAATGGTACCTCAGAGCATTTCAAATGCTTACAGGTACCTGTGTGCACAAATTATTCAATATGTTAAGAACATGGAAGACAAATACCGCCTTAACTCCAGCATTACAAATGAATAAAAATACAGGTATTCAGTAATACTATGTTTTGTAAGACAGCAAATATGGATGCAGTATACAGCTGAGATTCACCATTATAATAATGGATATATTTATTTGATATAAATACAATTTTATTTCAGATTTATTTACATTTTCATTTATTCATAAGCAAGTGGATGAAGAAATTGAGTAGATTTTACTTACATCCTTAATTATACCCACTTTACATTTTGAAGAGTGGAGAATTACTGAACACTGTGCTGTGAGAGTTTGACCTAAGTATAAACTGCCTGATTTTACACTATGTAAATAGCAGTTTAATTTTCTCTGGGTGACCTTTGTCTGATTCAGTAAAAAAGCATTTAGACAGATGAGAAAAGTTATTCACTCACTTAAATTCTTCCCTGAAAAGAGATTAGCCCATGGTTATGCGTTTTCTTGGTTCCTGGCTATTGAAGTGGCTTTWAAGTCATAGTCACTGGTGTTTATTTTTCCATATGTATTTGTATTTTGCAAATAATTCACTAGCAAAAATAATTCTGGTTTTATGGCCATCATGGAAACTACCTCATGTGAAAAATGGGAAAAAATTCCTATAAGCCTAGTACAAAGGAAAGCATTAATGAATTCCAGCAGAAGAAAGAAAACATTAAAATACCTCTACAAGATTGCAGGCTGTTTTTTAACCTGAAATGGGAGACTGGGGCTGGAGGCAGGGTGCTTAAGATTGCAAAGCTTTGTAGCCTGTGTCTTTTTACTGGCCATAGAAATAAAAAATATTTTTAAGGCATCTTTATAACTTGCTTCATTGAACTCACTGWACTTCTCGTTCACATTTTCTACATGACATAGATTGACAAGTTATAACAGTAAGTGAAGATTTAGAAATAAATGTCCCCTGCTCTTTGTCTTTCCAAATGTGTCCTGCTGTGCTGTGGAGTTTGCTTTGTCCCAGCTTTACGAAACATAAGCAATGAACTGTCTCTATTAATTTACCTTTTGTCTCAAAGTTACAAGAAGTGGCGGTCTTGTTATGTGACCTACAGCAAAATACTTGGGGCTAGATTTTCAAGTGCTCAGCACCCTATATTCCACTACAGCTTTTTACACACTTTCAGAAAAAAGCAAAAGTTATCCACGAATAACTTATCGATATGTGTATGATGGAAAGTTGTCCTTTTAGGAAAAACTTAA
Organism: Oceanodroma leucorhoa; assembly: GCA_030449065.1. Lineage (NCBI taxonomy): Eukaryota > Metazoa > Chordata > Aves > Procellariiformes > Oceanodroma > Oceanodroma leucorhoa. Next base: position 10,638,133 of record JASVER010000025.1, on the reverse strand, counting down.
AGAAAATTACTTGAAAATATATTTGGGGGTTACTGAAAGGTTTAAGCTGGAGAGAAAGACTTGCAACAAAAATGTATTCTTTGTGGAGTTGCACACATTCCCCGTGGACTCATTAGTGTCAGCTGGAGAGATCACTAGATAGGTTATATCTCCCGCAGCAACAAATTTATTACTTGTTTGTGTTTTTGAAGATGGAATGTTGTACAGCAAGAGTTTYCTAACTGTGATACCTAATGGCAGATATACTTCACTTAAGGTCATGGCCTATCAAAAGTAAAGGTGCAAGGAATGAGGTATCTCTCCAGGAGTTTCCGCAACTTCCTTTTGAATAAAAATCATTCCCTTACCTCAGGGTTTTGTGGGGGAAAATAAATAAATAAATGAATAAAATAAATAGTAATTTCCAATGGAAATAAAAACGCTCTTGACTTTCCTGATCCATAACTACGTTGTTGAGTGCTGATGGAAAACATAGCCATAATTTCTGCATGCCTACAGAAAACTTGGAATTCGCTGGGAAATGCAAGTATAGAAATCCCTGCCACCCCCCTATTGCTTATTGTTCTTCCCACCTGCCTGTGCACAATCCTTGTCATTTGTCTTATACTCAGATTGTACACTCAGCTTGCAGGGACCACAGAGATCGTCTAGATGCCCTGTTGCAGATGCCACAGRACATCTAGAACTGCAGGGGACTGCTCCTATGACTGTGGACACTATGGACTATGCTAATCGGAAAAGCACGAAATAATTTAGCAAGCTGTGAAATGTGTACAGTCAAACATCTCAGTCTCAATGGCATAATAAAATAATTAATTTATGTRTTCCCTTCAGCGTGTTCAGAGCTGTTTTGATAAGAGGTGCTACATGAGTCCTAAGAATTATTCATTTATTATTTATTAGTCATGTTACCTCAGTTTATTACACGTGGAGAGAAAACAGATACTGAAAGCCTGTTTCTCTAAGCTTAGCATTGCTCAGTTTGCACTTTAGACAAGCTTTTGCAGCTTCCCTAGGTTTATTTGTAGGCACAAAGAGATTGTCACCTAGGAACAGATCAATGGACTAGCTGGAGCAAGTCCGTGTCTCTAACAGTTGTCAGTGCAGCTGCTTCAGAAAAGAGTGCAAAATTATTGTAGTGAATCTGATTGTGTGGTGTAGTATGTTACAGGACAATTTTGTCTAACCTCAGTGGGTCACACTATACCTTAAAAATAGGATTGGATAGCTCTCATAGTTGTACAATTGCTGTTGTAACAACATTGTTATTTGTGTTTATGGCATGATCCAGCTCTTTTCTTAAATCTACAAAGCTACCCAGTGGTATTGACACACCATCTTCCTGTAGCAATTAATTACAATGGTGAGTTATCCAGTTTTCAGTGAAAGACATTGCTCTTTGAGCAATTTTTTAAAAAGGATGYGCCTTTGAATTGAATTGCATGCCTCCTCTCCCTGAATTTTGTTTTGTTTACTTTCAGTAAAGGGACAAGGGAGCATCTCAGTGTGTCTTGCTGTAACATCTTTTATGCACATTCTTCTGCAGGAGCCTCCTGACTCTAAGATCACTAAGTTTCTCCCACACATCCCTGCTAACACTCAAAAACTCAGCAGCAGGGAGTCCCTTTGATCCTGAGCACAACTTTTTAATTGCCCTGAACTACTGTACTGCAGAACTGTTGAATGAAGCCAAACTCACTGGAGGAACGGGTTTGCAATACCAAACTCGTTTTATCTGAGCCAGATGTGAAGTTGGGTCTCCTGGGCTGTAGCTTGAATGCATTAACTTGGTCTTAAGAGAATCCAATGTTTTGCATCCCCATGGAATATTCTTCACAGACATCATTTTAATATACTCTGAATTTTCTCATGGTACTTCTTGCTGTTGACTTTGCTAAGGCTACTGCACCAGAGTTAAGCAGTACCCACATGCTTTCTGAGGCCCCATGAAAAGCCCATTTAATTTGTCCTTTAAGTGACTTCCTATGTGTTTCCTGGTAAGTGTGCTTTATGTTCCACAAAACTTGGCCCATGCTCTGCCTCATGTTTCTCCCTAGCCCCTGCCACTATATCTTTTATTTCCTCATACTCCTTTGCATGTGACAGACAGAGAGACCACTGCTGTTGCAGTTTATCTGTCTAAAGATGTATTATTTGAGTGTGTCATAAAGCAATGTCACTTTAACAGCATAACACAGCAATACATTATCAGAGGAATGGTATTTTGGTGATGTATTGCTGTGGTACATCAGAGGAATGCAAAATGGCAGAAAGGCTGTACATATGGTCACCCTTATGAATGTAAACTAGCAGGTCCATGTCTTCAGCTAGCTGAAGTCTGTGAATCTTAGTTGGTTTTATCAAGACTAATGAAGTATCTTTTTATGGACATCTATATGCACCCATATAGAGACATTTCCTTTTGTACTCTTCCCCAATCTGATCCCATTTGTGTGTTATATTCTTCACAACAATTATTCCAGAGTCTAGGTTCTCTCTCTTAAAACTCAGAGACTTCTGTTTGTGGGATCATACTAATTTCTTTGGCAATGCATGGTGAAGACTCAAATAAGCTAAAAGGGAGCAAACTCCTCTGATGATTGCACAGCTAAGCCCCATGGATTCTGCCTGACTGAGACCTTGATAACCAAGGGATGTTAGTCTTTACATGCTGAAAAGGAGGAAATTATATGGATGCATGATCAGCTTTAGATTGTTCACCTCTTTCTTGCATGTCAAGTCTGGCTTGTAGCTTCCAGAGGAATGGAACAGCAGGGACTGGCGCTCTCTGGTGCAAAGACCTCACTTGTCCGTCATTCTCCCTCTATGGTCTCTCCATGGTTCCTCCACCTCACCCTTCTCACACTCTTCTCTCTGCCCCTTCTAGTCCCAYGACAGACACAGCACCATCCCCACCTTCAACATAGCTATATCCCATTGAACCCCCACTTCTGAAATAGCTAAGGTGGCTCTGTGCAACTGCCTGGAACATCAGAGGACCAGATCAGTCACTCCAAGCATCATCTCCAGTTCTGTGTTCACGTAGCTACAGGAGGAAAGAGAGTAGAGAGATTCCTCTAACTGCAAATTAAGTCTTTGGACTTATGCCAGTGTCATTCATGCTTGAAGGAGAAGAAGAACAAAATAAATAAGAACAGCTAATTTTCAAAGTTGGTTTTTAATGCACAGTGTTTTTCAAAGCTTTTTCTTTCCATGAAAGGAGTCTGTAGTTTGGCTGTAGGACAGGTTCTTCTTCTACTGCTAGATAGGAAGCCTCTATTTTCTATAGGTGGTTTTGGCACCAAGAGAGCCACACTGAGCCCCTTGCTTTGCACAAAATAACACTTTCTATGAAACAGGAGGCATGAATCATTGCATTATAAAAATAGTCTCTTCACCAAAAACTCCACGCTAAGTAGGTTTCCTTGTAGTCAGATTGTAAAGTATGAGGAAAAGGCACTCTGACTCACAGAGTGGAATAAAAATCAGCCCTATTTTTCTACTAATATTTGAGACATTATCCAATTATTCCCTACTGCTCTCCTGCAATTTATCAGAAATAACGTCTCTGTCACTTTGTCCTTACAATGCCTGTTTTGAGTTATCCTTACATGGTGTAAATCCAGCACATTGCCACTGAAGTCAGTGGAGGTACACTGAAGTAAAATGAAACGGACGTAAGAACTAGACCTACTATTTGTTCACTCCATGTAATTGTAGAAAGGTTCCCATGATTCAAAATATTCTGCCTCATTTATGCATAGATATTTTTTCAGAGCTTATTACAGGATAACTGTTGAATCTGTTTAACCAGCTTCCATAGCATCAGGAGGTACACTTTGATGTACTTCTTTGATGTTTAAAAAGAAGAGCTTTACCATTTTATGAGACACCATCATTGGGTTTCAACAAGCTTTGTATTCATGCAAAATCCCTCAGCTGATATCCTTGCAATTTTGCACCTTTCCTGCACATGTTAAAAAAAGATAGTTTCTGTTGCAGTGCTTACACAAACAGGTGTGAAGGTTAATAGCATACACACAAATACAATTACAAGCACTGTGCTGTTTTCAGTGCTCTGTCTCTCTCTTCACATTTGTGAAAATCCCAGCACACCTTCTTTCAATGCCTGTTAAATCAGCTCCTCTGCTGACGTAAATTGGTCTTACTCTATTGACTTCAATGGGACTATGCCAATATACACTGKCAGAGAGTCCTCCATCATGTCTATGTCTATAATTAATTCCAACTATTGCTTTTTCACTCTCATATATTACTTTTTCAGAGCTTAAGGTCAACAGAACATCCTTTTTTTAATACATTACACATAATAATAAATAAGCCAATGAGATAGTAGTACTTCCAAAACACTGAGAAGAGATTATAATAAACTAGTGGATTATGAAGGTGTTTGAATCCATCATTTGAGATGCTAGCAAAACAAGTTCAAAACATGAGTACATTTTATGCAGTTTAAGTATTCTGCTATCAYGAATCACCAAGTTTAAATATTACAGCTCAAAACACTTTTTAGCCTGTTCCCAAGAAATATTCATCACGTTTTAACTGCACTTTTACATTTTTTATGGAATGGATTAGCCCTGAAAAAGATCTCTCCATTCTAATTATGGGTATCCTTCTAAAAGCAAATAGCATCAGAAGAATGCTGGTTATCTGTTAAAAAGTTCCTCTCAGGAGGTTACATTTGCTTAAAGATAGATCTGTTTATCTAGTATATACTCTCCTTTCCACTGCCAGAGAAAAATCAATTTGGAACAAGTTGTGGCTGGTAAGGTTTTGAGCAGCATCACCACTAACATTTGCCTAGTAGAGATTATTGTGCTAAGGCACCAAGCTAAGTTTGGGTGGGTGGTCTGCTGTTCCTTCAGAATCGGAGAATCTGGCTGGCCCACTCCCTTCCCACCCTGGACAAGCACTGAATTTCATTGTCGGAGGAGGGTCAGTGGTCTAGCCATACCAGAGTTCCTATTAGTCTTCTTAAAAAGGAAGAACAAATGTTTGAGAGGGTGTATCCAGCTGAGTTACCCAACAAGCACAAACATTTGCTCCCTTGAACCTCTACTCTGCTACTGCAGACTTCAGAGCACCTCAGAAATGTGGGGCAGGAGTAACCAGAGACATTAGTCAGACTTCAAATTTGCTTTTTCTTCCCAAAATGCCATTAGTGGCCATCGTAATTCAAGCAAGTACATCTGTATTTTTGATTTATTTATACTTAACATAATATTGCATTACCTGTCAAGAGGGCAACATAATACTTCATTGTAAATGGATCGGCAAGAAAAATGTTTTTACAATGTCATGAATTGTTGATGGCTTCCTCTGCCAAAGCTGACATCTGGAAGTTTAATATAGCAGTATGTTACCAACAGCGTTTGCACTCCATAATGACCTTTTTTCAATTTGAGAACCAGTAGGCCATATTAAGATTAGCTACATCATGGTGCCCCAGGGAAAAAATCCTAATTTGAAGAGAAAGCAATGAATTTAAGGTGGCTGTTGTTGCCTGTGCAAAGATCCCTGATACTCTATTTTACTTTTGAAATGTTTGGATGATGTCATCTTTGTTGCCAGAAGTGCCAATAAGATGGAGGAAGATACTTGGCCAAACATACATTCATGAGGTAAATGTATCAGTGTGCAATAGCACATACTACACCRGATTGGATAGGTTGCATATACTATGTGACTGAACAAGTGAAAATTCTCAGGTAAGCAAAAGATTGGTAGTTCTTCCTACCTATATGAGGAGATACGTTATAAAGAGAATCAAAGCAGAAGGAGCAGATTTCATCAGCTGTTACTGAAGAAAATCAGTTTCTAAAAGCAATATATTGAACTGGCTGACAGCATCCAGCCATCCATCCAGACCTTAGCTGTGGGTGAAATTCACCTGATTAAACCTACTTGCCTACAGCAGAGATATCTATACTTGAGTCACTTCTGGTTTCCTTTACAATCAAAGGAGATCAAGTCAGCGTGGTTACTAGGTACAATTCTCCTCATTTTAAAGAGTAGTAGAAAAGTTCTCCACATGACAAGATAGAGTTGTTACCCTAATTTCTACATATAAGGACCGGCTATAGACACTAGAGACTACAAGAAGTGTACAAAGCTACAGAGTTTTCACATAGTTCAATGTAGAATTAAACTCCCATCTTTCTGAAGTCTAATTCAGAGCCCGTCAACAAGGCTAGCTCACCAGACAGCTCGGGGGAGGGAAGATTCATCTGCTTGCTGAAGGGTTGGATACTGAACACAGCAGAATAAAATACCCTGGCTGAGCAAATAGATATTCTGGTGTTTCCAATGGCTTCCAAATACTTTTGTGTATCCACTTGAATTTAACTTTTAAGAAAACAAGGCAAAAGAAATGTTCTGTCTTTGTCTCATTTTTCTCTTTGTTCTAAAGTATGTTTAAAAAGGAAAAAGATTTCTGACAGCAGCTATACATTCATCCTAGTTTGTCTTAAAAGATCACTTCTTCCCTGAACCAGGAGAATTAAACACATAAACTCTTTCATAGCAAGATATGCTGGAGATTAAAGAAATAACTATCTTTCATAATTCACATATAGCAGGGGTGAAAAATAATCTGTTATTATCTAGAGCAAAGAAAGTAATTTATATCCAGACATGAATACTTAATCATTAGACCAAGTGGTGTTGCCCATATTAATACAGACAAAATAAATCAGCCTTCAAATCTACCGCAGCCCTTAAAATAAAAGGAAGATAAATCAGCTGTTTGCCACTGTAAAAAAGATCTTTTACAGAATGAGTATGCAGAGACTATACCCCAAAATAGCACAGGAACAACACTAGAAGGGAGGGTCAGTTTGATTATCAGAAGACAAATTAGTTACGCAAGTTTTCCTGATACCTGCTAGTCTATCAGAACAACATGATAGAAGGACATATTTCTTTGTTTTGGGGGGAGAGGGGCTTGCTTTGTTTTGGGTCTTTTCTTTTCAAAACAAAGTGTCCTGGAGCAATGTGACAAAGCATTATTTTCTCAAAGTCCTGTTCAGTGCTATTGTTCATGGGGTAGCTCATCAGCATCAATCAAAGTAAAGGGCTTCCAGTAGTCTTAAAGTCAAAATCAGGTAAAAGATGCCTTATTCTGGCACACACTGGCAAATGTGCAGTCTCTGTCAAGAAATAGCATTGTTCACGAAGGGATTATAATCAAGGAAATTATTAGTTAAATATTAGACGTGTGTCCTGGTTTTGGCTGGGATGGAGTTAATTTTCTTCCTACCAGCTACTAGCTGGTATAGTGCTGTGTTTTGGATTTAGGATGAGAATAATGTTGATAACACACTGATGTTTTAGTTGTTGCTGAGCAGTGCTTATACTAAGTCAAGGACTTTTCAGCTTCTCATACTGCCCTGCCAGCGAGGAGGCTGGGGGTACCCAACAAGCTGGGAGGGGACACAGCCAGGACAGCTGACCCCAACTGGCCAAAGGGATATTCCATACCATATGACGTCATGCTGAACAAAAAAAAATGGGGGGAGTTGGCCGGGGGCAGCACGGCCGCTGCTTGGGAACTGGCTGGGCATCGGTCAGCGAGTGGCAAGAAATCGCATTGTGCATCACTTGTTTTGTATATTCTTTTGTCATTATTATTATTATATTCCCTTCCTTTTCTGTCCTATTAAATTGTCTTTATCTCATCCCACRAGTTTTACCTTTTTTCCAATTCTCTGCCCCATTCCACTGAGGGGGGAGCAAGTGAACAGCTGCGTGGTGTTTAGCTGCCTGCCGGGTTAAGCCACGATGAACGACATGATAGCCACCTCATTCACCAGCAGACAGCCTGGGTGAAGTGATGGATTCAGCAGCCGCACAAGGATGAATACTAATGTGTTTGGTTTTTTTTCAAAAATCCATGTTCATAGTATTCCACATTACTGGATGGAGGGGATCAGGAATCCACTGGAAAAGAGATTTCATGGAATTGTCCTGCTTTGCCCCAGTTGTGAGTCATGCATCAGGAATAATAATGTCTTGGAAACATTATTCTTGAAATGCTTGTGTAACCAAATGAAATCATATCTTGCTACCTACAGTTCATGCTCCCAAGTAGTCAGAATAATCATTTTATATTCTTGCTGTATTTGTTCTTAAATTTGGACTTTGGGCTGCCAGGGACAGATTGCAAGCTTCCCAGATACCTCTTCCAGATACAGACTGTGAGCCTCCATGCACACTTTAGTTATTTACATATACAGAGTCTGTTACAGCCTGCAGCCAAATACAATACGTTTTCTTCCTCTGTGTTCTTTGCCAGGCAAAGTCCGATCAGACTGGAGAGTATAACTTAAGTGATCAGTGAATGTCTGATGCTTAATTTCAGTTGCATCAGATGCTTATAATTTTCCGCAACCAGATGCAGCTATATTAGTAGAAAGTGTGGCTCCAGATCGTGATGATACACAGACAGATACACAYGCACAAGAGAGGATTGTGTGAACCTTAAATCAATTGAATGTTCTGTCTCATCTTATTTAAAAAAATAAATACATCAAGTTAATCTTAGTGGAAGGAGGTGGACTGATCTCTAGAAAGGGAATAAAGCTACTACATTTATAGCGAAGGCTGTAGTATAACTCATGTACAAAAGTAACAATAACAGTGCAAAGCTTCCCTCATACTATGTTAATATACCTTAATCATGATGAAGAGGTACGAAAGTTCACGGGAATGGGAAATACTTGATGCATATCCACTCACTACTCTGCTGAGGGCCACAGATAAGATACTGCTAATTTTGTGCCTGTCTCTGTAGAACATTTTATCTGTGTTTGTAAAGTACCTGCAACAGTGGTTCCTTGTCTGTGCTCTTAATAAACAAGAGCCTGACAGTACAAGATAATGCTGGGAAATTGGGGACAGCCCAGTGCTGAAGGTTCAGACTGGGCATGAGGAACTCTAACTAAACACCATTTAATTAAATAATGTGATGCAATGGGAAGGAAAGCCTGTAGATTTAATAAAAAATATGATAATGAAGATGAAGTCTACAAAATATTCTTATTTGATTAAAGAAACTGTAAACTTTAAAGTCAAATACTTCTAGTGAAAATTTCTTTTGAGATTAAATTGCCAAAAGATTAGAAAAATCTTTTGAAAAAATTCAGTTTTCTAATAAAATCTTTAGATTTTCACTAGATGAACACTGCCATATGGATAAGATCCAATATTGTGTGCATACATGCTTGCATAGGTATATGAAATCATTAGCAATTGCACCATATTATCTGTTTTATGCATATGATGCATAAAAATAATGTTTCTGCAGTATTTAGATAATGTGTGACAAAATAATGGGTTCACAGAGCAAAATGGAGCAGAGTTTTATTGAGGTAATTTCTGAATTTAAACATTTTTATAGTACTAAAAAAAACCAAACACAGCCTACTGCAAGCGTACAAAAATCAGAAAGAGGAATTTACTGCATGAAGGTTATGTTTGCTTACAGTATTCAAACTAAGCTTGCAATGCCTACTTATGCAAGGAAAAAAGAGATACCACTAGAGAAGAGAGACGAATGTTAAAGAAAAGTAGAGAGCCAAGGAAAAGTTCATACCACAAATAATTTCACTATTAAGCCTTGTATTGGGTTTGCGTGGCAACGTTTTGGTAGCTGGGGGGCTATAGGGGTGGCTTCTGTGAGAAGCTGCTAGAAGCTTCCCCTATATCCGGTAGAGCCAATGCCAGCCAGCTCCAAGACGGACTTGTCGCTGGCCAAGGCCAAGCCCATCAGTGATGGTGGTAGCACCTCTGGGATAACATATTTAAGAAGGGGAAAAAAACCTGCTGAGGAACAGCAGCTGGAAGAGAGGAGTGAGAATACGTGAGAGAAACAACTCTGCAGAGACCAAGGTCAGTGAAGAAGGAGGGGGAGGAGGTGCTCCAGGCGCCGGAGCAGAGATTCCCCTGCAGCCCATGGTGAAGACCATGGTGAGGCAGGCTGTCCCTCTGCAGCCGATGGGGGTCCACGGTGGAGCAGACACCCACCCGCAGCCCACGGAGGACCCCATGCTGGAGCAGGTGGATGTGCCCAAAGGAGGCTGTGACCCCATGGAGAGGCCATGCTGGAGCGGCTCCTGGCAGGACCTGTGGACCTGTGGAGAGAGGAGCCCATGCTAGAGCAGTCTGCTCCTGAAGGACTGCACCCCGCGGAAAGGACCCATGCTGGAGTGGTTTTTGAAGAACTGCAGCCTGTGGGAAGGACTCACATTGGAGAAGTTCGTGGAGGACTGTCTCCYGTGGGAGGGACCCCACACTGGATCAGGGGAAGAGAGTGAGGAGTCCTTYCTCTGAGGAGGAAGGAGCAGCAGAGACAACGTGTGATGAACTGACCACAGCCCCCATTCCCCGTCCCCCTGTGCCGCTGCTGGGGAGGAGGTAGAGAATTTGGGAGTGAAATTGAGCCCAGGAGGGAGAGGTGGGAGGAAGGTGTTTTAAGATTTGTTTTTTATTTCTTATTACCCTACTCTGATTTGATTGGCGATAAATTAAACTAATTTCCCCAAGTCGAGCCTGGTTTACTCATGATGGTAATTGGTGAATGATCTCTCCCTGTCCTTACCTCGACCCAYGAGCCTTTCATCATATTTTCTCTCCCCTGTTCAGTTGAGGAGGGGAGTGATATAGTGGCTTTGGTGGGCACCTGGCGTCCAGTCAGGATTAACCCACCACAAACCTCAAATATTTGGGCCTTAAGTGTTATGACATTCAAAGGTTCATCATCATGAGACCAGGAGGACAGTTTGAAGGCACTCTGCTGCTGAAAGAGAAATCTGTTACAATTTAACATCACAGAGTTTGTTCTCAGTTATTTTTCAAGAGATTAGTTAGAAACACTCCTATTAGAGTCTTTGGGGAATTTTACTGGAGTGGAGCCCAAGACCTGCTTAAAGGAATTTGCTAGCTTCAGAAGAGCTCAGCAGATGACAAGGACTCAGGGGTTAGACCTTTGCCTAGTAAGAAACTGAAGAACAGTTGGGATCAACTTGCTCACTTGGCAAAAATGTGCCTGGGACACTCCTTCATCGGGAAGGAAAAGGAGAGTGTGGCCTCTGTTCATATACGTATTAATGTTTTGTGTTTCTTTAAACTGTATCCTTCAACTTTGTTGAAATACATATATACATTTGGACAGGGTTTCACTAAGGGAAAATCGTGCCTGACAAATTTGGCGGCCTTCTACGACAGGGTTATAGCGTTGGTGGATGAGGAAAGAGCAACTGAAGTCATCTACCTGGACTTGTGCAAAAGCACTTGACGCTGTCCTGCATCCTTATCTCTAAGTTGGAGAGACATGGATTTGACGGATGGACTACACAGTGGATAAGCAATTGGCTGGATGGTCGCACTCAAAGAGTTGTAGTCAATGGTTCGATGTCCAAGTGGAGACCAGTGATGAGTGGCATTCCTCAGGGGTCGGAATTGGGACCGGCGCTGTTTAAGATCTTTGTCGGCGACATGGACAGTGGGATTGAGGGCACCCTCAGCAAATTTGCTGATGACACCAAGCTGTGTGGTGCAGTTGACACGCTGGAGGGAAGGGATGCCATCCAGGGGGACCTTGACAGGCTTGAGAGCTGGGCCCTTGCGAACCTGTGGTGGTGCATTTCCCCCCTTCCCCTGGGCCACTCCACAATCTCAGGAACTCCTGTTAGGCCTTAACCATTGTGTAACGAGTTGGGTGGTTGAGCATCCCTTGACCATAGCAGGCACTCTTGCATGGCTAAGGTGGGGAGCGACACTGATCGTACCAGGAACACCGGCTACCTGATCAAGGTAGGGAACAAGAACGGGGGATAATTCATCATCTCTGACAGCCCTGAAGCATACCTTACCTGGACCATAGCTCAAGTGGAAAGATACCATGGTTACTTTGGAACAATACCATGATTACTATCCCGGATCACCATGGATAGTGGCCAGGATGGAAATTTACTGATGACTAAAGCCAATCATCTTGCAAACCTATAAGCAGCGGTCCCAAGCAAGACCCTTTGCGTCCTCCTGGATCGCGGCGGGCTGCGCCCAGAGCCTCTCTCTGAGTGGGATGCCTCTCAGAGTTCACAAACTCTCGAGTTTGTGATATTCGGAGGACCATTGGGACCTGGACTGAAACACTGCTCGGCCGAGACACTCCTCGGGGCTCAACCCTTCACCCATTGAGAAATGCCAAGACATTTAATGTGAGTATTTCACAGACTCGAGGGGAATTTTTAACAGTTACCTTTAGCTATAGACCTTTATCCTTCATTAATTTATCTAGCTTTGGGCCCTTGTGTGTGAATTGATCTATACCTTGTGTGTGAATTGATCTAGATCTTTCGTGTGTGTGTTTGTGTGTATTGGTTTAGATAACCAGTAATAAGCATAATCTGTAATCAAAACACTTTAGTAATTGTAGTAAACTTGATTAGCTCGCTTTGTAACTGTTAAATTAGTCAATGATTAAGTACTGTCAGGACCTTATGATCTACCTTAAAACTGTAAATGAACTTTAAATTGCTGCTAAATACATAAAATCCCTTAGGCATAAACCGTTGACCAGGTCTGAGAGTAGGGGTAGATCCAGCCGCACTTAGACTCTTCTCTGAGAAGGAGTTCAGAGAGCAAGAGGGTCTACTCTGAACCTCATGACTCAATGGGACGGTCTCCTTATCCCTTTTGTATTAGACACAAACCATTGTCCAAGACTGAGACTAAGATTGGATCCAGCCAGATCTTCTCTGAACCTTGTGACTCAATGAGAGAGTCTCCCTTACCCTTTTGTCCTCAATCTCTGCACACATCATTCCAACACAATTCTGACATGAATTGCCTGTGTATACTTAATCCATGTAATGAGTAATAGAGTGAACCTTGCCATCGAATTCTGTTAATTAGCACTTTTGTAATTTCTATTGAAATCACCTTTGCTGATACCTTTGCCAGTGATTCTTTAAGTGGCCTCAAAAACCACTCATTCCTGACAGAGCCTGATGAAGTTCAACAAGGCCAAGTGCAAGGTCCTGCATATGGGTCGGGGCAATCCCAAATATAAATACAGGCTGGGCAGAGAATGGATGGAGAGCAGCCCTGAGGAGAAGGACTTGGGAGTGTTGGTTGACGAGAAGCTCAACATGACCCGGCAATGTGCGCTTGCAGCCCAGAAAGCCAACTGTATCCTGGGCTGCATCAAAAGAAGCATGACCAACAGGTCGAGGGAGGTGATTCTGCCCCTCTACTCCGCTCTGGTGAGACCCCACCTGGAGTACTGCGTCCAGCTCTGGGGCCCCCAACATAAGGAGGACATGGACCTATTGAGGCGAGTCCAGAGGAAGGCCATGAAGATGAATAGGGGTCTAGAGCACCTCTCCTATGAAGACAGGCCGAGAGAGTTGGGGTTGTTCAGCGTGGAGAAGAGAAGGCTCCGGGGAGACCTTAAAGCAGCCCTCCAGTACCTGAAGGGGGCCTACAAGAAAGGTGGAGAGGGACTTTTTACAAGGGCCTGTAGTGATAGGACAAGGGGTAATGGCTTCAAACTGAAAGAGGGTAGATTTAGATTAGACATCAGGAAGAAATTTTTTACTATGAGGATGGTGAGGCACTGGAACAGGTTGCCCAGAGAAGTTGTGGATGTCCCATCCATGGAAGYGTTCAAGGCCAGGTTGGATGGGGCTTTGAGCAACCTGGTCTAGTGGAAGGTATCCCTGCCCATAGCAGGGGGGTTGGAACTAGATGATCTTTAAGGTTCCTTCCAACCCAAACTATTCTATGATTCTATGATATTTATACTTATAATACTTATTATAACATAACATTCATATATAAATAATGTCCTCACAATATTCCTCTCCTACCCTTCAACCCCTGCATCTCCCCTTCAGGAATACACTTATTTTTTATCACTGCAAACATAAGGCATTGCTTCTAGATCTAAAGAGAACATCATTACTTTTTAACTCTCAACAGACGTATGAGCACTAAACCTTGCTCTGCCTTTGAAAAGAAACCCTATGCAGTTTATTTTTGTCATATGTATTTGTAAGAAAGTTGTCCAATGACAAGAAAATAGAAAAGTAACTAAAAAAGGAACTTGTTCCCATTGGGAGTTACTTAATTTACAAAAACATTGATTTTATTAAGAGAGGTTTGTTGTTCTTTTTTTTAATTCTGACTTCTGAATTTACAAAGAAATATTTTTTTTTTGTAGCTGATCTTTTTTATTGTTGTTGTTGTTCTAGAGATTGCAATTAAATTAACACATTCTGGGACCTTAAAACTGAGTATTTTGATTACTTCACCTGTGTCCTTTAGCTTTGCTTAAAACTGAAGAAATTAGGAAAAATTACAACAGGAAAAAGGAAACTATGCCACAAAACCATCTTCTGAAGATCCCTTGAGAGGCATATACCACTTGTGAATACAAAAGATTGTCCATGACAAAACACTCGGTACTTTCTCCCAGATACAGAGAATCACTCTGTTGTCACAATTTTAAAGACAAGACCCAAATATAATCTCGAAAATGAGAAACAGTCTCTCCACATGATCCCCTCAGATATATTTGTTCGATAACAAATATGTTTTCAGTCAATTAAACAGAAACAAACAAGTCTTGTTTCCTTGACTGGGTAGAGGAAGAGATGGAAAGAGAAGAGACAGAGCCCTCTAAGGAAAGCTGCTGTGCCATGAGCCTCCCTGACGTGGAGCCAGGCTTGTACAACCCCTGCTCCAACCTGGAGAACTGTTACTAAACTCTTAACGTAGCAATGTAAGCTCAAATGGCCCAAACTCCAAGGGCATTGCAAAGCCTAAGTTAAAGCAAGACTGCAGGCTGTGGGTGTTTTTTGTTGTTTTTTCTTTTGTTTTATACTAAAGTTTAGGAAAGTCCCTGTAGAATCCCAAAATACAGGAGGCATTAAGGTGGAATAAAATTGTTCTTCCCACATTTTCATCCACTCCTAACTCAAGAGAGAAATAGAGCCACTGAGTATCTCCCATCAAGGAGAACTCTTCCATTAAATATCCCTGGCAAGCTCACTGTCCTAGTGGTTATGTCTCTAGGAATATATCCCGAAGAAAAATGTTGTGTATGCGTCCTGTGAAACCTTGGTTCGGTACATTTTTCAGGTAATACTGAACTCATTCTTACTAGCTAAGGAAACCTGACTGTCTGCAAGCCTGCTAGGGTCTGTGCTGCAGTTCTTGCCAGGGATCATGCTGACATTCCTCTCGCAGTTTGCTTAGAGAGCAGATGAAATCTTTGTCACAAGCCATAACACCTGCCATAACTTCCCATCTAAAAATAAAATGTGATCCTTGTATCTCACCTTTTCCTTCTCTCTTTTGTTTTATACATCAGGGGATGACACCAGTGATTCAGATTATTCAACTGTTTCACTGGAGCTTGCAAAAAATCTGGCTCTTGACATACCTTTTCTAAAAAGGAGTAACACTCAGAGGTCTCGGTGAAATAACCAGGCTGGAGTCTCAGGCACACGGTACTGCATATTACATAGTGCCAGGGAGAAGCAAGGAGGGGGTAAATAGGCAGGAAAAGCTTTAATGACGGAATGATAAAGAGTGAGATGGATATCAGATCTTATGCAGACACAGAAGGAGAAATCATGTTAGTTACGGAGAGAAAAAAAAAAGAAAAAGAAGAAAAATAATCATAATTTTTTCAAAATGGTCAATTCCTATCTTTTTACTGTCCATTTCTCCTCTCTCCAAACATGGCACGCTGGTGTATTAGAAACCAGGAATCTTAAATTAATAGAGCAAGAAGGTATTTTCATATCTATCCACCATGACAAATTAACAGACTTATAAACAACTAAAAAAAAAAAAAAAAGAAAATGTAAGCTTAACTATAGAAGGTCTTCTCCATCTGTACAGTACAGACATCAGATTCTGATTAACTGTGATACAGAACTAATCTTTTCAATTAATGCAAATGAGCTGCACTTTTATGTAGACTATTACCAGAGGGCATTCAATGATATTTTTATTCACCACATTTGACCTTAAAAATGTTTTTTTCTAGTCATCAAGGATACAATTTTTCACACAGTGGGGATGTAGGAACAGCTAATTAAGTGGTGTTTAATGACATTTGTTCCTTAAAGGAGGGCTGATTAAATGTAGCATGTAATTTTTTACCAAATCAAGCAATTCAGCCAATTTCCAAATGTGCTTAATAAGCTAGGCCTTAATAATTACACATCTTACGTAGACACACCACAGACACAATGGTTTGTGGGCTGGTAAATTTCATGTTACGCATTTGCAAGCCTTAGTTGGTTAGAATGCAGAATTCTGATTGTTTATTCCAACTGTATTCCTTTTCAAGAATAAAAGAAATCATGTCAGTTTTAGAGAATGAAATACACTCTGTATTCACTTGTGAACAGTCACTGCGAAGAAACCTTGAAAGCATTTCACAAATGTACATTTTTCTGAGATCTTACTTTGGCAATATTAAAACCATCCTTTGCAAACAAAAACACAGTTTGCCTTGGATTTGAGCCATGGCTAGCACGGCACCCTGTTTTTGAAAATCAACCTGTGTCCGTATCAGCACAGCTTATATGGTCTAAGAGAAGTTCAAGATACCTGGGGGTGAGTGAGAAGGTGAGTGAGCTCATATACTAGGAAAGCTGGAAGAGATGGAGTCGATAGCTTTGTTTTCACTGAAAATCAAACACACTACTCTCACCATGTTTAGGAGAGTTGAATAATTGCATTTCACCAGGAACTGCTGGCTTTGGTTGTTTACTGTATTACACATACTAGGATGTGTATTCTTTTAATGCCTTATGGCTGGGTGCTTCTTAGGACACCAGTGCTGCAACCATGTCAYCACACACAGATATCCTGCCTGTTTCTCCAGAAGGACACAGGTCTCCTGCAGGTTTCGTATCACATCCACCAGACCTATGAGGGTGTCATGCATACGTTAGGGTTACCAAACAGCACCAACACTTCTGTTCAGGCAGCAGAGTTAAACCCTACAAAACTATTACAGGGTGACCCAAGTCATCTTGCACTGGTGCAGCCCCACCTTGAGTACTGTGTGCAGTTTTGGGCACCTCAATATAAGAAGGACATCAAACTATTAGAGTGTGTCCAGAGGAGGGYGACCAAGATGGTGAAAGGCCTTGAGAGCAAGACTTAGGAAGAGCGGCTGAGGTCACTTGGCTTGTTCAGCTTGGAGGAGAGAAGGTTGAGGATGACCTTATTGCAGTCTACAGCTTCCCCAAGGCGGGCAGCAGAGGGGGAGGTGCTGATCTCTCTCTGGTGACCAGCAATAGGACACGAGGAAATGGAATGAAGCTGCATCAGGGCGAGTTCAGGTTGGACATTAGGAAAAGTTTCTTCACTGAGAGGGTGGTCGGTCACTGGAACAGGCTCCCCAGAGAAGTGGTCATGGCACCAAGCCTGTCAGAGTTCAAGGAGCATATTGGACTCATACTAAGGATGACAGCCTTAGTCATATGGTCAGTTTTAGGTAGTTCTGCAATGAGCAGGGTGTTGGACTTGATGATCCTTATGGGTCCCTTCCAACCTGAGATATTCTATGATTCTGTAATTCCATGATCCTCCCACTCTAGTCTGTAGTGACTAAAGTTCAATCGATTGTAGGTGAAACAACCAAATCTAAATTTTTACTTGCTGAAAACCTCAGCCAATGTCAGAAAGTGCTTCACTGATTCCAAAGATTTATAGATATATACATTTTGTATAGAAGCAACAATAACACACACTCCTCCCCAACAAAAKATTCAGGATTCAAAGAGTTAGGGAATCAATTGCATGGCACTGAGTCTGCAATTTTGCAAATGAAAAGTAGCTGAAATCCTCCTACAGCTTGATAGTTGCAGATCAGGGATAATGATACATAAATAAAATACTTAGCGTGTTCATAATCAAAATGTTATTGCTTTACAAAAATGTTAATTTTATTGTTATAATTACAAGCGCTCTAATTACGCTTTAACAGCCACCAGGGGTCATCTCCCAGTTTCATCCACCAGCCGGCAGTGTCACTTCTGCCAACTGCAGGAATGTATATGCATGTGTRTTTTGAAAAATAATGATAGTTTTCACCTACTTTCAAGACTCTTTCTAAAATATTATGGGCCTCCAGCGGTATGAGGAGCTCCAGTGGAGTGGCACAGATTCAGGGGAATCATAACAGGAATCTGGCTATATTGTAAATATAGCTTTAACTCTCATTTTATTTCTCTTGTAGTGATGAGAAACGCCTATTAAGTAGTGTAATCTTGTAACGATAAACTGTTGAGGTCTAAATAATACTCACCAAAGATTTATTTACATGATGACCTTTCTGAGATGGTGCAGCATCCCTGGACTTCCCTAGTCATTGGGAATGATGGTCTGYATTAGTGGTTCATGTGTTTGGTGAAAGCCAATAGCCATGATAGAATAAAATTCCCATCTATCTATAGCAGCTCTGGCACTGTATTATCAGTGATGCCTTGTAATTCTTTAAGCTATGCACCGCAGTCTATATATACATGGTGATACCAAAAAGAAGTAGTTTCAGTCTTTATTCAAGAAAAAAAATTGCTTAAAGCGAACAATTAAGGAGTATGCTTTAAGATCTCTGTAATGAGAGATATCAAATAGCAAACATTAATTCCAGGTAATATTTGCATTTCAATTATTTTCAAGACAATGAAACCCACCTTGCACCACYGATACTCAGGAGCTAATTGAAGATCATGTAAATTGAGTCCAGTGTCAGTATTTTCTGATTTAACTGCCTAATGTCATTCCCAGAATTGTTCTTTTTTTTACTTTTCTTATTCAGTATTCCGAATTTAAATCAATCCAGCACTGACTTTCTTCCTTCTTCCTCTTGAGAGATTCAGATTTTCAGCTTCATTTTTTCCTGTGAGAACCTTCTCACCAATCTTTTTCTGAAATGTCAAGGGCAGAGGACCCAGTATCTGTAAAAATCTTCAGTGACTTGAATTCACTCCTCCTTCACCATATAATGAAGTCTTCAGTTTCCTATGCACTGACAGTCTTTTGCAGTTTGAAACAAATAACCAGACAATTGTTCTATTTTAATAAGAGATTTGGTGGAACTAGACTCATTTTGGCTAATGAAGTGGTTGACACTAAAGGCTAAGGTGCCAGTTCATCAGCAGAAGTGGCCAGTCAATACCACGCTCAGCATTTCTGAGAACTCATACATCAATGACCATTGACTGCCAACAGCCGATAACAAGGACCCGCTCCACAGACATGCCAAGCCTGCGTCTTCACAACTCTGCCTTATGACTGACAAAAGAACAAATCAGAAATGTCCATATTATTGGCAGCTGCAAATTCCAGCCATGCCAGTTCATTTCTCTTCCTATTCCTGATAKCAAACTCACCCGCAACACTTCCATCCTTGCCAATAGATGACTTTGTATTAGAGCTAATTGTTTAAGAAATGGTCAAGGAAGAGGATTTTGGTCACTCAACATTGCTATATTTGCCACAATGCCTCTTTTTYTGCTTTCCATGCTCAATTTTGGAAATCTTTTTGAAAGATTTTCTTTAAAAATGGMAACATTTCTTTATGTTTTTGTCCCCTCACAACTTTGCAAATGGATGTATTTTTGTCTTTCTGTGTCTCAACTGGGTACACAGCATGGTGGTAAAATAGGAGTGTTTTTCCTCTGGCTGGCTGTGGGATTTTGTCCTGCATCCATTAAGAAKCTACACATTTATATCCTTCAAATATTAATCAGAGAAAGGGAGAGAAAGGGAAGGAAAGCTGTAAATATAACCAGAGAAGACAGAGATGGGAGACACCTTGTTGATCAGCTAGTCTATCATCTACCTTTAAAGGAAATATTGCTCTCAACAATATATTTTCMTTAAGATCTGCCCAGTTTTATCTCAAAATATTTCAAGCAATAACTTTTCTATCACGTTTCTTCTAAGATCATTCCATAATGCAGCAGATCTCATGGCTGGGAACCAAGCCCTAATATACAAACTAAATGTACGTTGAATGATTTGTAAAAACTTTTTGCATTAACTTTTCATATGAAGTGATAAGATACTTCTAGCAGCTGAGTTCCGAGTGGGATGTGGTGAAATTCCTTGCATTATTACTTTACTTCTTATTTACTACCTGCCATTTTACTAGTTAGGGTTTTTTGGGTTTTTTTTTCTTTCTTGCCTGTATTTGCTTTACTCTATCAATGCAATCAGTACAGCTAAATCAAAGCTACCAGCCATACCAAATTCGTTTGACACATTGCTTTAAGATTTGTGTAATTTTGGCTTGTAATTAAGGCATGAGTTTAGCATTCTTTAAACCTGGCAGTGTATTTGTTGTCTCACTCTGAGTAACACATATGACATTCAGTTCCTCATCTGTAAAATGGGTGCAATCTGTAAAATGAGAGGAAGATAGTTCTATTTTGGCCTATTTATGCTGTGAACTCTCCAAGAAAGAGTTGAGAAATAGTCAAGAAACAATCACACGATGAGAAATCAAAAGTTGAAATAATCACAATCAGGCTGGGATTAATTCTGATTTATTACTTTCTTTGACAAGACATGCAGATTTCTTCTTGTGGAAGAATTACTGGGGTTTTGAATTCAGAGACAAATATATATTTCTTAATATTCTATCTTTGTTTTGAGTTTCTTGTAGTTGCTTGTGACAGCTGTCTAAGTTTTATTGTCTTACAGTACAATAAACACTATCAAAACATTTCAAAAATTTGTCATTTGATTTACTCCCTTTGTATATAATGATCTCACAAAAAAACTATGTAGTGAAGTCCTGAGGTTAACTAGGTTTGAGAATTTTTTCATAAAAACTATTTAATTGTGTCAACAGGAAGTTGCAAATTTAGCAGTACATTAGCTTAGAAATAATGAAAAATGTTCAAAATATTTGACTATAAATAAGTTAAATTTTAATAGAAACAAAGGACAAACAAATTAAGCAATAAATTGATTTGTGTTGTGGTATAAGTTTCARTCCAGTGCAAAGGAGTTCAAATTTTCCAAGAAAAGTTGAATAATGTGGTTTTAAATCAATTGAATTTTTTCTTCTTTTGTATTCCAACTCATTCAACAGAACAAAAATGMGGTTATTTGCACAGCTTTAATGTCAACACTGGAGCTAGTGGAATTCTCCAAGGCCAAGTATCACCAATCTTTCTTTTTCATCCACTCGGGAGAAAAACATATTAAGTGGCAGAGGTAACGACCTCATCTCACCTTAATAGCAAGTGTTCAGTGTGAGTATTTTCTTAGACATTCTACATACAATGTGTTTCTCATTCAGTCAGTATGGAGAGTAGGACTCATCTGATTAAATATACACGTCCGCATTTGCGCTAGATAACGGACTGTTAGTTAACATACGCAATCCAAGATGCACACACCTGTATTGAGAAAGCTTTCTGAATCCCATTTCTGACTGTAGCTCAGGCTCAAAGTATATGATTTCCACCTGCAAGGAATGGAGCTCACATTATTCCATGCAAATACACCAGTACTCATATTCACTTCTGGTATTTTCTGTGAACMTTACCCAGCAAAGGAGACTCTTTGCCATAACAGAAAGCTTTGATAAACTAGAACATTCCCTTTTCTGTTTTCCTTTTCCTCAAATAACAGACTTTTTCACTGATAAGGAAATTTCCCCATAGGCAGGGAGAGGTGTAACATCCCTGGAACCAGCTGAGGTTTGGAATTGCCTCGACAGCTTTTTTTTCAACAGGTGGCCAAGCAGGATAACTTGACTTAATGGTGCTGTTTCAGCACTAACATCTTTGGCAGTCATCGTAAACATTTTCAAGATAGGAAACAGGTGTTCCAACATGCTTTGCTGGGCAGAATGAAGAACAATTCCCTCCCTGCTGTCATTGTACATGATGTATTCAATGACTGCTACTTTCCGATCAAGAATACGTTCACTCATGTAGTAGAGAGCAATCCATCTGGTTTTGTAGTCTGGAATGAGTTGTTGAAATAGAAAGTCATTTGTTTGGTGGGGAGGAGGGGAGTAGTGTCTGGAAATAAGGCTGTCTGAACATGTTTTGCTTAACTTTAAAACCAGCTGAACACTGGAAATGTGGCTAGAATATTCGAGGGTTTGTTTTTTCATGTAGGGGAAGCATCGGTAGGTGGGAAGGAAGGAGAAGTTGAAAGATGAAAGGAGAAGAAAGTCTAATTAAAGGGGAAAAAAAAGATCCATGAATCAAATTCTCATCCAGTGTATGCTATTGTTCCAGAGGCAATGAAGTTCTGCTGACTAATGTCAGGTGAGGATTTAGTTCTGTGGATATAAAGCCCATTTTTAGAATCCTGTTATCATTAATGCAGCAGTCACACTAAAAAGTCTGCATTACCCTTACTTGACTGGAACTACTCAATTTCCTCCTCCAAATATAGAAAAAGATTTCAGCAATTTAGCTACTGTCTTGCACCAACTGTTGGCAAACGCTGCCCTCCCTCAGGGTGATCACAGTRTGCAATGTAACACCTGCATTACCTAGAAAAGCTCAAAACTGGCTTTTGATGAAGAGAAGGGAGATTGATTTTGTGATGAATAGCATTTAGCACAATGCCATAGTGGTAGTCATACGAAAGAGGCTCAGGAAACGGAACTCATTTTTGTACCTAAAACCACAGAAAATATCTCTCCAGGATATTAACTTTTACGTTCCAGGAGCAGGCCTAACTTTAATGGTATTTTGTTCTTTCTTCTAATAAATGGGTAAAGGTGCTCATTTACTTATTTTTGCTCAAGAATTGTGCTAGAAAATCAGTACCCYATCATTGTGAATTCAACCCAGGGCGTAGTGGACCATATGTCACTATGATTCTATTGTGCTCTATCATATATCTTCATGCCTCTATGAAATGTACCTTTTTGTACAGCAAATYTGGTGTCTCAGAACCTAAAATATCTTTATGCCTTCTGTTTTTCCATTGTTTTCTTTTGTGCAGATGAAGAGGCAATCATAGAGGAACTGTGGAGTTATACCTTACAGAAGGAGAAAAAATACAAATTAAAGCAACAAGTTATAATAAACTCACTTAAGTAGTCTTTTATTCACTGAAGAAGATACTATTAATGAAATAGGAATATTCTGAGATAAGTGATTTAAAAGGACACAGAGCAGTTTCSTGTATTTGCTAGTTCAGAAGACCATAATGAATACTTGAAGGATATCATCTTAAACTTGCAGCCTGGATTAAAATTGGAGACTTGTAAAATTCAGTGCATGAATTCAAGAAAGTAAAAAGRAAGAGAAAGATGGACAGGGCAAATAACATTAATTTTTTTAGCTTAATACGCTCTTCATTCATGGGRAAAATATAAAAGGACTATGCTCATTTACTATGGAAACATGACTGCTAGGAATTTGGATGCTCTCATCAACACATCCTTAATCTGAGTGCATCTGGGAATTATAAACTCTTACAGGTTCAAGGATGATGGGAAAATTGTCAAACCAGTTTTGTTGGCATTTTAGAACTACCCCTCAGAAAGGGAAAACTGRCTGAAGGTAAGTAACTTTGCATGAGGAGAAGACTTGATGGGTTATCCCATGGTAGGGTTAGCAGTTTGACATACACTCAACAACAGTGAAAAAAAAMAAAACAAAACCCTACAAAATATGTTTCATAGGCAGTCAGCTGCAAAACACCACASAGCCGCTCACTCACTCTCCCCCGGTGGGATGGGGGAGACAATCAGAAGGGTAAAAGTGAGGAAACTCGTGGGTTGAGATAAAGACAGTTTAATAGGTAAAGCAAAAGCCGCATGCGCAAGCAAAGCAAAACAAGTAATTCATTCACTCCTTCCCATCGGCAGGCAGGTGTTCAGCCATCTCCAGGAAAGCAGGGCTCCATCACGCCTAACGGTTACTGGGGAAAACAAACACCATCACTCAGAATGTCCCTCCCCTTCCTTCTTCTTCCCCCAGCTTTATATGCTGAGCATGACGTCATATGGTATGCAATACCCCTTTGGTCAGTTGGGGTGAGCTGTCCCAGCTGTGTCCCCTCCCAAATACTCGTGCACCCCCAGCGTACTTGCTGGTGGGGTGGTGTGAGAAGCGGAAAAGGCCTTGACTCTGTGTAAGCACTGCTCAGCAATAGCTAAAACATTCCTGTGTTATCAACACTGTTTCCATCACAAATCCAAAACACAGCACTATTCAAGCTACTATGAAGAAAATTAACTTTATCCCAGCCAAAACCTTATTCCACATGATTTACATCATGCTCAGRTCTCACACTATCCAACACATACATCCTCATTAACCACCAGTCCCCTTCCCATCCTTTGATATATACACAGATAACATTCCCAAACCAAATAAATTCAAGGTAGCACACAAAAAAAAACATTAAAGTCAATCGGAAAACTCCCATCACTAAATCAGAATTTCCACATTAGAGAAGGGTTTGGAAAGTTGAAGATCTTAATATGGCATTCAACATGCCTGATGCTATGAATGAGTCCATGATAGCGCTCTGAGTGCTCCTTTGGCAAATCCATGGTTAATCCACAACTCAGATACAGTGTGCAGTTTCTGTTCCCCTCATTCAAAAGGTATATTAGAAGGCGAAAAGAATCAGGGAAAGCAACAAGTATGATCAAAGACATGGAATAGCTTTCTCATGAGAAATGGTAGCATAACTATTCCTCTAGTAGCCTGAAATTCTTCTGTTTGGAAGAAAGGTCACTTAAAGGAGATACAACAGAGGTCTACAAAGTCATGAGTGGCATGAAGCAAACGGACAGGGAGAAACTTTTGACTGTGTCTTCAGTATAAGAACGAGTGGCAATCAAATGAAGGGAGTAACAGCCCAGTTCAAAAGGAACAAAGAAGGATTTGGTTCTTCTCATAACAAGTTGTAGATCTGTGAAACCCCTTGAGAAAGGATCTCAATGGATGCAAGAAGACAGATTCACTAGTTTAAACGGAGATTGGACAAATAGAGGAAGGATCCATTAGGGATTACTGAGGCTAAATAGAGGCGTAGAATGGAAGCACCACAATTGCTTTCTCTGCTCACACTTGCTCCTGTGCATACATTTTCAGCTGCAGATGAAAACAAAATGGAGGACTAAATGGATAGTTTTCTGAACCAGTACAGCCACTTTTTATGTCTTTGGGGATTTTTGCCACTGAGTTTAGAAGCAACAAGTCTGGTCTTTTAAACCATAACTAATTAATTTATGCCATTCTCAGTATGTACAGGACAAAATAATTAACTCCTCCTTGGTTCTCAAATATCTTCCAGAAATATCGCAAGTTTACTACTTCTTTCCATTTTTCAGCCAAGTAAACTGCCTTTAGAAGAAGAGAAATATTTAGTTTTATTGTTTAGGATTTTATTGTAGAATTAGTTTGGTTAAGGAGAATACATTTTGTTATACAGATAATAGGAAAAGACTTCAGATGAAAAATTTTATCAGAGTTGCAAAGAACAGAGATACTCATGAWGTATGTCATTTGCTGCTATACGATTTGTTTCCCATCGGCTTGTCAGCCCATATTAATGCTTGTTTTTGTCAGTATGGGACTTGTTAAATATGGSAGGAAATTTGGGAGGGTGATATGTACTGCAATTTATTCTTATCCCATTGCAGTCTGCAGTCTGACTTTATCCTTACACATCAGATTTTGTTGGGGAAGGAAGAGGTTGGGATTTTGTTKTTCCCCATTAAATCAATGCAGAAGAATCTAATAAGACTTGCGYTGTTCCTTGCAAAGTTGTAAAAGCATAAATGAGATGTATCAGACAGATCCCATTGTATATTCATACAGACATCTACAGCTATTCTGGTGCATTGCTAAAAAAAAACAACTGCATTGTTTACAATATTTTTTTATTGATATAAATGAGCAATTGAAACTAAATTACTGAGACATGTGCTTTCTTCCTATTGCAGTTTGACTCACCCATATGTTCCAAAAAGAAGGTCTTCTCTACTCAGGCCAAAAATCCCACAGAGGAATAATTGATGAGATATGAGTCACTTCATTTCTTTGAAAGAAAGGGGATTGTTCTTACCCTCTTGCATCTTTTGGTCCTTCCTCACCTTTAATGACATTCACATGGTGCCATCTAAAATTAATGTCATGAGATACACGAACAGTTTGAAACAATCAAAGCTTCTTTTTTAGAAAAATACGGAAACTTAGAAGGAGAAAGCCTATAAACATATGGTGTTTAGACAGGTGCTCTGTAAAATACAACTTTCCTTASGTGAAGTTGCTGTCAATGTTTTTAATCAAAAGCCTACAAAAAGGATATTGTTTGTCCTTTTTCTTTCCCCTCTCCCTTGTTTTTTTTTTATTTTATTGTTATTTTATGAAAAATAAAAGTCATGTCMACCTTTCATGTTTGCATGTGTGTGTTTTTCACAAAACGAAGGAAGAAAGAGGACAGGGGGAAAAAAAGATAAATTATCCTAAAAACAGTCTATGAAGTGTAAAAAAATTATGAAGGCAATGAAGGTACAAGTCTTTATTGACCAAGGAAGGGAATASAAATGACTTGGTCTTTCACTCACTGACAGTCCCCCAGAGCTCTCATCAGCTTCTCTATATCTTACTTTTGAATCGGCTGAGCAGCATCATGGACTTGCTGGGAGCAAACTGTAAGATCTGTTGAATATAAAAGGAGTATAGGTTTGGTTTTGGTTTGCACTTAAAAGAAGGTATATGATATATATATATATATWTATACAGATCCATCTCACTACAGAGATTTCATTCTCCCCTTCCTTTACTACTAAATTACTACTGAATTTTACCAGATTYAGGCCCCAGAAATCCTGCAGGGTGCCTTCTTACTCTCTAGGTTGGGCTCTAAGATTTCAGATATCCCTACAATTTCATTGTACAAATGCAATTTACAGGAAGCAGATTCTGAGGAAAAAAAATCCCCAATAAACAGATGAACAATGAGAGTGCAATTCTTTTCCAGAYTGATTCAGCTGAACTTAGGCTTCTTTATGCAATGCCTACATTTGTGCTAGATGTCCAAGCTCCCATGAGACATCATGGCAATCTAGGTTCAAATATACATATATGCTGCTATCTAAAAATCTGTAGATTATTCAAGGCATCTTCATGCGGTTGGCAACTGTGACAAATTATGCGCAAGAGATCCAAACCTTTTTGGAGACACAGCTGGAGGTGAGGGAGGATAGCTTAAAGCTTATGGGRTGTTCCTGGGCATACCTGGGCTCTGAATCAAGCCTGTAGTCAATATAGCCAATGGAGCCCAGACTGCAATTCAACTTATCTAAAATAAGTACCTAGTGCCTGGTCAGCTGAAAGATGGGCTCCATTTACTCGGTCTCTATTGACTATAAAGAGAGCGTGCAGTCTATATAGAGTATGCAGAATTGTATACACCAGTGCCAAAATTCACTTGTGCTACTCTGAAAATAGATCCAATTCTAGAGGCACAATTTAGCCGTTGAGATATAGGTCTAGAGCTATGTGAAACATCCTTGTGCAACCTCCTCTGCCTTTAAGTATTGACATTGACTGTAGGTCAATGTCTCCGGTGGCGATGCCCATGTGYTGACGGGGGGTCTCTGCAGAGGTGACCTGTGTGGGAAGAGGCCAGGGACAGCCCTATGCTGGATATAGCTGGTTCCAGCCAGTCGAAAACTGTGCTTTCTCTCCGACCTGGATCTGATTGATATCTGGAAGCACCCCATTCTGTTAAAACGTCCCATTTCAACACTCAARTTCCTCAGAGACTTAAAATCGCACTTCCACCTTAAGGTGTCTCAATCCTGCCATTTTCCTGTTAAATATGCAATTTAAAAGCTGTCCTCAAAAGAAAAATACTCATCTATAATTTTCTATAATAATATGACTACTAACAGCAAGCATAAAATGCATCACAAGCTGCCAATTTATTTCGAAAAAAGGAAGTGGAGATACAGTATCCTGTAGCAAGATGACATTCTGATGTTTAAAACATTCAGTCAATCTTTTTAGACTGCTGCCTCTCCAGGATAAGGTTTGCTTTATTTTTGTTGTGTAATAGCTAACTTATTAGGGCTTCATACCCAGCTGGATCTTTAGCCACTGGTGTTATGCAAGTAATAAACAATTTCTTTTACTCTCAATCCTTATTTTATTTTCTTTTCATTTTCCTTTTACCTTTTTTTTTCCCCTGCAATAGCTGGGTTTTCATCGACTGTCTGAAATAATTGACATATAGAAGTCCCATGTTGTTAATCAGCTGTTTCTAAATGTGTATCTTCCTCTGTTTCTTTTTCTTAATTGAGAATTTACCCTCTAACATAGCTTTCAACATTTACTCAGAATTTGATTTGTCTGTCAGAAGCAGAGAGAAAATCTCATTCGATTTTAGATTCTCTCTCGGTGTTTTGAGCATGTGGAAGGGGGAGCAGGGAGCAGTTGATGCCGGCATGCACAGCAGTGCTGGGAGGTTACCAAGCAACGAGACAGAGATGTGTCACAGGGGCAAGGGAGATGGGGAAGATGAACAAAAGTGTGGACAAAAGATTCGAAAAGATGAAGGGAGGCATTGCGATTGCCTGACCTCTTCCTTATTTTTTATCTTGAGTTGCAATGGTGTCTGTAAACACAGGTTGGGTAAAGCGTCTCAATTTGTTTACACTGGCCCTTGGAGGCAAAAGGGATGGAGAAAGCCTGGCATGTGACCTAGTTGTCAAAGGATTATCCTGTGAGTAGTTCACTGCGTAAGCAAAAGGGGACAAAGTGTGCATATGAACATAAAAAGCCCGTGTTTTTCACTGGGAGAGAGGGAGTCATAGTACGAACAAATCCTGTTGCAATATACACAGAGTCAAAAAAATACTAGAATCATAGACTCATACAATTGTTTAGGCTGGAAAAGACCTTTAAGATCTTCAAGTCAAACCATTAACCTAGCATTTCCAAGTCCACCACTACACAATGTCCCAACMCATCTACATATCTTAAATATCTCCAGGGATGGTCACTCAACCACTTCCCTGGGCAGCCTGTTCCAATACTTTACAACACTTTTGGTGAAGAAATTTTTCCTAATATCCAATATAAACCTACGCTGGCACAACTTGAAGCCATTTCCTCTTGTACTATTGCTAGTTACTTGGGAGAAGAGACCAACACCCACCTCGCTACAGCCTCCTTTCGGTTAGTTGCAGAGAGYGACAAGGTCTCCCCTCACCCTCCTTTTCTCAGGCTAAACAACCCCAGCTCCCTCAGACACTCCTCATAAGACCTGTGCTCCAGACCCTTCACCAGCCTCGTYGCCCTTCYCTGGACAYGCTCCAGCACCTCAATGTCCTTCTTGTAGTGAGGGGCCYAAAACTSAACACAGTATTCGCGGTGCGGCCTCACCAGTGCCGAGTTCAGGGGCACGATCACCTCCCTRCTCCTGCTGGCCACACTAKTTCTGATACAGGCCAGGATGCCGTTGGCCTTCTTGGCCACCTGGGCACACTGCYGGCTCATGTTCAGCYGGCTGTCAACCAGCACCCCCASGTCCTTTTCTGCCGGGCAGCTTTCCAGCCACTCTTCCCCAAGCCTGTAGCGTTGCCTGGGGTTGTTGTGACCCAAGTGCAGGACCCGGCACTTGGCCTTGTTGAACCTCATACAATTGGCCTCGGCCCATCGATCCAGCCTGTCCAGATCCCTCTGCAGAGCCTTCCTACCCTCAGGCAGATCAACACTCCCGCCCAACTTGGTGCCATCTGCAAACTTACTGAGGGTGCACTCGATCCCCTCGTCCAGATCATTGATAAAGATATTAAACAGAACTGGCCCCAAAACTGAGCCCTGGGGAACACTGCTCGTGACCAGCTGCCAACTGGATTTAACTCCATTCACCACAACTCTCTGGGCTCGGTCATCCAGCCAGTTTTTTACCCAGCTAAGAGTACACCCRTCCAAACCATGACCAGCCAGTTTCTGCAAGAGAATGCTGTGGGAAATGGTGTCAAAGGCTTTACTAAAGTCTAAGTAGACAACATTCACAGCCTTTCCCTCATCCACTAAGCGGGTCACCTTGGCATAGAAGGAGATCAGGTTAGTCAAGCAGGACCTGCCTTTCATGAACCCATGCTGACTGAGCCTGATCACCTGGTTGTCCTGTACATGCTGCGTGATGGCCCTCAAGAYGATCTGCCCCATAATCTTTCCCAGCACCGAGGTCAGACTGACAGGCCTGTAGCTCCCTGGATCTTCCTTCCAGCCCTTCTTGTAGATGGGCGTCACATTTGCTAACTTCCAGTCAGCTGGGACCTCCCCRGTTAGCCAGGACTGCTGATAAATGATTGAAAGTGTGTTGCTGAGCACTTCTGCCAGCTCCCTCAGTACTCTTGGGTGGATCCCATCCAGCCCCATAGACTTGTGTGTGTCTAAGTGGTGTAGCTGGTCACTAACCATTTCCCCTTGGATTATGGGGGCTTCATTCTGCTCCCCATCCCTGTCTTCCAGCTCAGGGGGCTGGGTACYCCAAGAGCAACKGGTYTTATCATTAAAGACTGAGGCAAAGGCAGCATTGAGTACCTCAGCCTTTTTCTGATGCTTTGTTACTATGTTTCCCCCCACATCCAATAAAGGGTGGAGATTCTCTTTAGCCCTCCTTTTGTAGTGAATGTGTGTGTAGAAACATTTATAGAAACATTAGTTAGACTTAACTTCAAAAAAGTTCACAGTTCATAGAACAGCTTAAATTTGGAAGTTAGATTTTTTTGGGTTTATGAATTTCCTAAAATATGTTCTCACACCAGTTCCACACACCTTTGTCTCCATACATATAATTTAAATTAAATCGGCCTTCTTCAAAATGAGAGAGACAAGAAAAAGTTGGGATGTAGAATCCTTATCTGCCTACCTTAATTTTGCAAGGGAATTTATGTCTATCAGCGCTTTTAATGCATATTCTACTCCCTTGTTAGGTTTCCAAGCTTGAATGAACTGGGATAACAGTAGATGCTTGAGGAACCATACTTGCACTTTGGACAGTAATACGGCAAGATAAAGTGTCAACAGCTGTATTCAGCTCTTCCTGTACTCCTTGAGCCAACTTCAACAATCCCTCAATAAATATAGGAACTTGATCTTATGTTGCCCTGAAAGGAAAAGTTTCCTTATAGGCATCCTAAATACATACGAAATAGGGAACAAGTGTATTTCATGACATTATTAAAGCAGTTTAAATTCTTGGGCTTTAGTCTTCTCTTCTTGGATATGAATCACCAGAATTTATAGTGTTACTTCTAAAAATTAACCTAAAAATTCTGCATAAGTATTTTGTATTGCCCGATATTGTCCTAAGACGTTTATTCTGAAAATTGTAACATATATGTAATGGTAAATGTAAAATATTCTGAAAGACCTTGAAGCTTGTCTTTTTTTTTTTTTTCTATCATGCTTTTTTTTCACCTTTTGTCAATATCTTTCCACAACACCGTGGGAAATTGAGAACTGACTTTTGTGCCTTTGACAACAATGATCCAGCAATTCATGTGAACAAGTCAATTTTTTTTCTAGGTCGTTATGACAGAGTGATGTTTTTAGAGTCTGGGGTTCAAGGAAAAATAGTGATTGCTTTCTCCTTGGAAAAATAAAGCTGAAGAAGGACAATGACCATTTGAAGGTGCTGTTTTCCTCAGTAGTTGTCTCTTAGTGGAATATAAAATCTTGAGCACAGAAACAACTCTAAATGTTGCTAAGTCAGTGTCTGAAACACCACTGACATACAAAGAACTGGTTTCCTTGTTATTCAGCTACCATTTCAAAGCATTTCCCGAAGGTTAGCTTGAGGGTGAGCTGCACCAGCAGGAGACTCCATCATGTTGTGGTCTCAGCACTTTTCCGCTCTAYCTTAGTGGCAATTCCTGTCACACATTATTCATTATAGAGCTCAGGGACTCCCAGACCTGCCAATTGAGAGGTGTGTCAACTGCACTTACAAGTTACAGAAACATGGCCTTATCTCTTAGACCTTATAAACTCAATTTCTGTGCAGCCTTTTATACCCAACCAGTTGCCATGTGATCACCCTCTGTTAAGCTTTCACAAAATTTCCTACAGGGGAGAGCACAAGCATGCATTATTATCTTTTTATATATCTCCCTCAGTAGCTGGTAGAAATTTTACTGAATTAAAATTGTGACATCAACCAAATAAAATACATTTTTTAAATGGAAATTATCCATCAGGTTCATTTTCTTTTGCCCTGTTTGCCATCAGAATGCTATTCAGATCATGAGATGCCCTACTTCAGGCTGTAATTCCTATTCATTTATCAGAATGGATGTATATACCATGCACACATTAGAGCCATGAATATGGCCATGAAGATAATCAGTGTAGAAAGCAAAGTTACAGATTGTATCTGCCAGTGAAACAACCTCCTACCACCCTAATTAAAAAAATAAATAAATAAAGTAAATCCACAACTCAGTTACCTCTGAGTAAGTCATAGGCTGATATTTGTTCTCAAACAAGATAATAATTAAGGCAATTTATGTTACTTAAGAAAACATATATATTTCTGAGTTGAAATAACAGGAAAACAAACTGATCAAGTAAAACCTGTGGGAGTGAGAGRGAGTATTGTAAATTGGGAGACCAGACTGGGCACAGAAAGGCAGCTATCCAGAGAAACTGGATACACCAGGTATCCTCCTTGGAGCTACCTTAAGAAGAGTATTTCTAGGAGAGCAGAGGTCACGAAAGCACTCCTTGTATTTTCTAGAACGTGGATGCAAGTTCAAACGCTGTAAGTCATTCAGATTGAATAATGCTCTGAATGTGGGACTGGCAGTGAGGGACTACTGTATTACARCCCGAACTGTAACTTTTTAGAAAGAGGACACAGCAGGGGATGGAGGAAACAGATGATGCCACATCTGCTTGTTGTGGASCTATTTTTGTAAAGGTTGCAAGATTACTGCTCTGATTACTGTCAGAGATGCAGAGATCTGGCTAAGTCTTTTTAATGAAATTGTTCTCCTTGGAATATGCTACTCCGTCTTAACTGAACCACTTCATGACAAAATGTGCCAACTGAATTTTAATCAGAAAATATTTTTTGTGTTCAGGGTAAAATTCCCAGTGAGAGAAAACCTACTTTATAGTATCCAATATGCTGATGATTAGGCCCTCTGTGATCTCTGCAGCTGAAGGAAACCTTGATTCTCTGTCCCAGTCGAACATTTTCCCTGTTACCAGTGAATACTTTTACCATGGGCTAACYGCATCACAGGCTCCTAGTTCCTTCCTCCGCAGAGCCGCATACAAAGGATTTCCAAAGATGATTTTTCCAGTCTGAGGCGAAAGAGCAAAAAGCTTCTCCTCAAAATGCTGAATTGTTTCCCAGCAAGCTCTTACAATCTGCAAGTCAGTAAGAGAGACTGGGAAATGGCCATTTCCCAACTCCCGTGCTCCCAAGTCAGCACCAGCCAGTGCTGTGCTGGACAATACGTCTTTGCTTTAGTTTCACTTGCATAAAATAGGGAGTGCACGAGGGTAAACAGCCACGTCTTTGAAAAGTGATATGGGACGGTGCTTTATTCTTGTCATCTAGGGTATATTCCTCATCAAATAGAACAGTCTCTGATTTCACAATTAATCTCCGCTGACCTTATTAGGCTGCAATAACTGTATGACATCAGATGTCACAACTCCTGCCTGTATTTTGTTCCAGTAATTCAAGTACGATGCATGTGGAGCAGCCATGTAACACCAGCRTTGTGTATCTAGGCCACTTGAAATATAAATGGACACTATTAAAGAGTGGAGGCATTTAGATATAAATAACCAAGGAGTGCAATCAGCTTCAAAACATCAGCTTTAAAAAACCAAGCTTGCCATTTGCTTACAAGTGCCTGTTTCCCATTTGCAAAGGTTATTTCTGTAAGTTTGTTCTTCTGTTTTAAAAAACTTCTTTAACCCCAGTTTGAAGTGAAACTTGCTGGTGTCAGCTATTGCTGGGGGGAAGGAGGGGAATCTCATTTCAGGTGAACTGGGTCAGTTCCCTTCTTTGCCATTATAAATAATTTCATTGCTGCAGTTTAAAAAAAGTTATGTAAGTTGTCTGGATCATGGAAATACTCAATTCACATAGCAGCAAATGGCTAGAAGATGTGTGGGGTTTCACCTACCTATACACAATGTGAAAAAATCAATTTTCTTTCTGTGACAATTCAGAGAATTTTTTTTTTTTAAATATATTGTTTATAGTAAGTAAAATCAGTTCCAACAACATGGAAGAAGTTCATACCTTTATCTAAAATGAACTATTCCCACATTTATGTATAAAAAATATAGCCCTTTTCACTGATATAACACTTCTTTATTTTATCCACTGAGTTTATTTGAATTATTAAGTGTGACAGCATAATTCCTTGGATAATTCATGTTAAAACTGCATTAAAATACTGTATAATTTAACATAAACATAAAAGTCTATATTAATTTCCCCATAAACCTGTTGTGAATCTTGTGAGTCAGCATATCACTAGTATTTTTACTTTTACATTCTTTGAGGGCTCATTTCTTTCATTCCCAAATTTCTGGGGGCTTTGGTTGGTGGGTTTTTTTTCTGGTTGTTGTTTTTTTTTTTCCCTGAAAATATGTTATGTGTGATCCCAAAGATGTAGAAAGAAAGGAAACAGTGAGACTCAGAAAAAGCATGAGTTCCTTTCGGAACAGTTGTTCCATAGGGTTTTAAGATACCAAAACATTTATGCATTGTCTTTGACTTCCTAAGTTATCCTACTAAAACCTATTTTCTGTTATGTGGATGCAAGCAAAAGCTCTCCCAAAGAATCTAAAAAATCTTATTTTTAAATAGAGTCAATCATCAAAGATTTCAGTCTTATAAAAACCATTTATATTTTTCAGATATAGAAAATAGATGTGAGAATTTCTACCATTGATAGATATTTTCTTCTTTCCTTCTTGGAAAACAAATCATTACCTTTGACCACTGCAATGTAACAGCGGGATCAGCTTCAAACAAAGAGGAGAGAAATTTCCTGAACTTAAGGAACTATATCAGGATTCAAGTGATTCAGATTTATTCTTTGGCACTGATACAGACTTCCAAAGCAGCCTTAGCTAATTACTTTCAGCTAAACTGGCTCCATTGCTTATATGAATAGGACTGCACAATATGAATCCTCTCACTTATGTGAATAAGGTTATTTGTAAATTATTCATATTAAGTGTACTGAAACAATTTGTCATTTTCCTGGAAGGAAATTAATTTTTTTTCTTTTTTCTTTTTTTTTTTTTAAAAGGGGGAAATAATGCCTCACAGTCTGATCCAGCTCCTGTTTTTTTAGCTCTTACATCAGAACAAGGTTCTTATTTTTATTGCTTAGAAAGTAAGCTAAAGAACTCACTGAACCATATTTTCTTCTCCCTTATTACTATATCTGTCTTTTTAATATATTATGGAGGGTTATGTCTAATGTGGTTTGCAAGTTGTGGTCTCAAGATGCAAAGTTCTCACCAATTTCTCCAGGAGACCCTGCTGCAGTCTGATGCACTGCATCTATTCATAGCAACATTTCCTAAATATTGACACACTTCCATCATGCATATAACATTATACTAAGTTTAAAATAAGACATGGTGGAGAAACCATCTTACTTCCTCTTCCTGGTAGCACATATATATGTGTCAATTCATTATCCTTTTGGTCACTGAAAAGTTTAAAGAATGACTGACAGGGTAAAGAGCTTTAACACCTTCACTCCTCAGAGCAGAAACTACCTAACCTCAGTCTTATTAACAGTCTTATTAACAGTTTCTAGCCTGGACTAACTGCGTAACAGAATCTTCCAGACAAGCTTTTTATTCCAAAACAGACATCAGTTCTTTGACTGTTCCCCTAGATGTCCTCACAGGCTATCCAAAGTCACTCACAGATGTGTGGATGCCCCGTAAACCTTCATTCTTCACAACACTGTAATTTCACTACTGCTACACCCTGTCCCACCAGGCATTGTTGCTATGATCAACTTTTCACTAAGCCCTACAGACTCCAACCTTTTTATATAAAATGGGAACAGTGTCGAAGACAGAATTTGACTCATTGTACATGGCCAGATGACATGAGAATGTTGGTGTCTTACACACAGGAAGAAAGACACAGGAAGCTGGTTCAAACCTGACTAAATTAATTGGAGATTAAATTGATGAAAAAACATATCTAGCAAGTAGGATTTGTGAAAGAGGGATGGGGGTTCATGTGCTTTATGCAGTGCATTATACTATGCTGTCCCACACATTCAAATGAGCTCATGTAAAGGTAGCTCAGCTGCCCTTCCTGTACAGTACTCTGTACAATGCAGAGTAGGTATACCTGGAATATTAAAAGGTGAGATGGACACTTGGCTCTGAGTCAGGAGGAGCTAGCACCTTGAACGAAAGGGTCATGGTGAAAGATGAGTAAGAAAAAAACAGTATGGGTGGTGGACTAAAAGAAAATGTGATAGAGACATTAGGATCTTCTATTTGTAATTAGCTTGAATGAAATCTGCATAATTACAAGTCTTTGAATAGGAATGCTCAAGGGGAAAAAGCGGAGGCTGCTCTGCCCCTTCAGCGGATATTCATCAACAAAAGAAGAGAAATGAGTCCTTGACTGCTGCTACAGCAGCAATAGCAGTCTCTCATGGTATTTCTTAAGTAATAATTTGCCCTTCTGACTTTGCAGTCCCTTTCCACTACGGTGAAGTCTTGTTCATTTTCAAGCCATAGACTGACTATTTTCTAGAGGAGAAATATTGCCCACATCTTGGGATAATGACTGGAGCTGAAAATATTTTATTTGTCCTAGTAAGTCTCTCATAAAAAATTGAACCCAGTCCTTTTGATGACCAAATGGCACTAAGTTACACGCTAACATTAAAGTGCACTAAGAAACTTTGAGAGAAGGCATCAAAGACTTGTATCCCACCTTATACTTTGCTATATTTGCATCAATGAGGCATTATAAATAGGTGTAACCAGGACTGACACCGTCTGCCCAAACCCCCTATTACTGTAATATCCTACTAGGATCTTATTCRTTATCTATGGTTTCATTAGGACACTTACTGTCCATGGAAACCATTACATCAGGCTGCATCTGAGGATGATCTGTTGGATATATTAATAGCTGCTTCTGAAACTCTACAGCACTTAGCAGTTTTCTCGAAGTTTGTACAACGGATGATTCATGTTCTATCGCTTGCCTTTAAGGATGATGGACTTAATCCAATTTGGGGGTGGGAAGGAGGGGAGCAGACAGCATAAGGATGCACAAACACCCAGGCTTCCTAGACATATCTAGGGATGTAATTGTCTGAGTTTGGAAAACAGAAAAACAGGAGCACTGAAGTGTTATCTCATGGGTAATGCTAGGAGGCTGCAACCACACTAAACTCAGGCTAAGGAATGCATTTTCCATTTTCTAAATTGTCATATTCCCAAATGGGCTCTTAGAGATGCTTTGCAATCTGAAAAAAAAAAAGAGATTCATAGGGCTTCAAAGGTCAATTACATTAAAAAATGCTGAATCCTTTTACATTAATGTCCTAATTGTTTTTATTCCAGGGATTTTCACTCAGATGTCAAATTCAATCTCTCTTTTTCTTCTCCTGGGTCACGGATGCTTAATATTCCTTACTGACACATAATGAACCTTTTTATTTCTCTTTAATATGTAGCCTCTTTAAAATTAGTCTTTTTAAATGATTAGCTTAATATATTGTTCAGTGGTTGGATGTCAAGGGGTTTTTTTGGATTTGGGTTTTGGGCTTTTTTATGTTTCCTATTAGGTCTCTGCTATTACCATTTATTCTTAGGAAGAAATTAGATTGGGCAGTAGCACTCAGGTCAGCAAGCACCACCAACCCAAAAATGTTGGGAAAATGAAATGTCAAAAATCAGTGATGTGTAGAATTTTGCCCATCTCTTCTTTTGAGAATCTCTTTTCCTCTCCCTAACACAAAATAAGAATCACCAATGCCTGGTGTGTATTTATCTGCAAAAGAATATTTTCTTCTTAGAGTTTTGAGCTTGGACGACTATATGTGTTAAACTATCAGAGTGAAAACTGAAGCATCTAGAGACAAAAGAGATATTCCAAAGTGTTCCAGAGAAGGACCACAACTCCTACACTGGTATAGTTTTCTAGCATTCTCAAGGGAAAAGGCAGCTGTGGTAAATACTGCACTGAAAGCATCTGGACAGCTTCAGATGTGAAAAGTCTTTTTCCCTCCCAGATATTTTCTRCTGCTCAGCATTAGCTATTCTCAATCCTCGTCCTTCTTTTGCCAGTCACACACACATCAAAAAGATGAAAGCAGCAGGAAGAGAGGACAAATGAGAGAACTGCAGAGAGAAATGCAATGCTCTGAAAATAATTCAGAAGGCAATGAAATTAGGATAGCTGTATTCACCAGTAATGATCACCATGGACACTTATCCTCTCAGCACCTTTTAATGTCAGTTTTCTGGGTTTCATGTTGCTTGGGTCAGGACATCCTCCAGACTCATTTTGGATTAAGACTTCTCTGCTTTGTACTGGATCCTTAGGTGTCATTGCGTTCTTCTCAGCATTCACCTGGGATGTAAGTAGCTCACCATGTTATTGTACATTTGTTTTTACTGTGAAAACAGAATGGGCTTCTATTCCAAAAACTCCAGTTGTTGGACAGGCAAGTGCTATTGATTAAGAGAAAACACCTYGAAAACCATCAGGCTAGAGTGTCTTAAAATGCCACCTCAAGAGACTCAAAGAGCATCTGTTACCAGCTGAGGGTTGTTTACTGAGCTACGTGGAATGAGCTGCTGGATGTGGTACATGTGGTCTCYGCCTGGCTACTCCCAACAGAGTCTTTCCTGTCAGATTCAGTAACAGCTTGATTGCCCTGTGCGTGGGAGTTACCACAGTGCTTTGCCTTTACTTAGCCCAACTCCCACTGAAGTCAGTAGCAAACCTGCTCAACTGACTGCAGAAATTTGGTCAACRTTGATGCACTCTGCAAAATTCTTACCCAAGTCAGAGAAATCCTGTTGCTGGTTTCTCTAGTTCTGATCTTTGTTAGCAGTCTCAGCACTGAAGCTAAGAAAGCTGTGAGGTACCCAAAAGCCACTAAATCTTGATCACCTCTTAAACATGATTTCACTGTTCAAGAAAGTTTGTCACTGGGTGAATAATAAGAATATCTTCAGTAAATAAAGAAGAAATCAATCATAATATTCAGAGACAGCATTTTCTGTGAATAGAGATTTAAATAGTACGGATGAGGAAAAAAAACAAAAAAACCCCAAACAACAAACAAACAAAGAAAATGCTTCCAAATCAGTAAGTTAATACCTTTAGAAACGATCGTACATTGTATTGAAGATTTATCAGGGTTATCCAAGTGTGTAGGTTGCTGCAAGTGAGTGAGCACTTGCTGCGCTGATCACTGGCAATTTCAAATTCCAAATTCCAATCAATTGTGGAACAATCAATCTAAGAGAAATCCCTGCTACTCCCAAACCTATTCTCTGCTCCTGTCTCTTGGACTGGATGCCATAACCATGGCTGAAAGTGGAAGGGGGACCTTCCCTRTGCTGTCCAGTTCTTGCAGATAGAAATGAACAAAGCTGCCCTCCAGCACAGATTCTTGCTGCATATTCAACATGTCACATTTTTCAAGAAAATGTCAAGATTGGTGACCACTTGTAGTAAATTCCCCAAAAATGAGGAAATTATTTGCCTGCTCCTTCAGAAAGCAAATATACTTGCTGCAGTGATTTTAAGAGTTTCTCTGCTCTTCTTTCCTGCATTTACAGTGTGCTTAAGAAGCCTGTGTGTAAAATATTGGAGTGCAAGAAAGCCGGGTATCCTGATATTGCCTGTTTAGAAGATTAACAGAAACATAACACATGATTGAAGAGTGACAGCATTGTCTGAAGCCAAGTCTTGTGTGTGCAAGCAGATCCTGCCCAGGACTGGATGTGCACATCAGCTAATACACTTGACTGGCCATGATCCTTCTTTCTCTCTCACAGCTGTCAAGGCAGCAAGCTGAGAAAACTGGAGACACTCTACATACAATGCAATGTCCCACTTTGCATATAATGTGAATTTTTATTGTCTTATTTACATAAATTCCCTGCTATGAGATCCTCATTTCCTCATTCTTCCTCCTGTTCTAAACTCTTCTTCTGTAAGTTTCTGCTCCTCTGCAAGCTTCTGTCATCATTAGGAATCAACAGCCAGTCAGGAGTATCATGGGGTCAAAGATCTCTACCTGGCCCAGGCTGGGCTTGAAATACAGGCACAAGCACAGTTAGCAGGGCTGCTCCTCCTCCCTGCTCAGTGGCAGGGATCTTACTCAGTGTGAAGAAAGAGAACAAGATCCTGCAAAAGCATCAGTATGCTGAGCTAGCTATTTTTCTACCCTGTTTTGAGCAGTAATATATGAAGGCAATACTGTTTCTATGACACTTTTCAAAATATTTCAGTATTAAATATTAAGCTCTAAAGATCAGATCCRAAGCCACTAAATAGCACACAGACAGAGAACGAAAAGGCCTTTTAAATGTCCTGGTGTATCACTTTTTCAATACAGAATTGTTCCCTGGATTTTGTCCAGTCCAGTCTTAATTGTCCCAGCACTTTTCTTCAGAGGCTGTTCTCCTGCCAAAGACATCCAGGCAGATGGTATTAGCAAGTCAGGGAAAAAGGGACATTTCCTGTTTTGCATTCCTCCAAAGATACATTGGGGTGCTTTCTTGATATTTAGCCATGATATTTGATATTTCTGCTGCTAAAACTTAATGCATTTTAGTAATAACATCCTCATCTCTTAGCTCTCACCCTACACTCCCATCATCTCCTGGTCATACCTTCACTTGATGGCAATCAGAAAAGAGGTATTTTGAAATTATGAAGTCTGCCATGGAATTGTGTTACATGTGTTCCAATATATATTGTGAAGTATTATAATCCTTTATATGTATTATATTTTATTGTATTATATCATATGCATTATATTATTATGAATTTATGTAATTGCAGACGATGCATTATAATGTATTATATTTATTACAGTATGCATCATAATATGTGTTATGTCACAACATGACACAAATGCCCACACATTTACTTTTGGAATTATCTCCTGTGACATTTTTGGCTACTTACAATAGCAAATAAGACCAATTCAAATAAAACTGGGCTAGAGAACTTTCCATTTCATTTTGCATCATATTTTTTCACTGTATGCAATAAAAGTGGAGCATTGTAAATATAATGGAACATGTGGTTTTTTACGTGCATTGTAAAATCCATAAAAGCCTATATTCTGAATAGAGAGATAATATTATAATTACTTGCATTTTTCCCCTGAGTGCACTGTATAGGTATTAGCCCATACGATTTTCCTTATTTTAAAGTACTTCAGTTCCTTTCTAATATTAGCTATTCTTTGTTGTTTTGATTATTTGTAGAAGATAAACTAATTTGTGAAAAAGAAATGGAAGCATTTATTCTCAAATTCATTGTATGTGATATATTCAGCATTTCTAATGCACTGATTTTTTCCATGCCCAGCTCTAAACACTAAGCCACGAGACCTAAGGTTTCTTTATGGGAAGAAAAAAAAAAAAAAAAAACAAAACAAAACAAAACAAAACAGAGAAAGCCTTTTAGATGAACAGCAAGCTCAAATCTTAATTACTTGTAGACATCCAGCAATAGTTTCAGACATTCACACAGGTGAAGAGTGCTTGTTCATGTCACCTTCCTGTAATTATATGAAGACGGGAGTGGAAACCATCGACACATGGCAAATGAAACCAATCTTGAAGAGGGCACTGTTATAAAGAATCAGTGAAGTATGCATCAGTAGACTTTGACCTTCATGCAGCAGGAGGCAATGAAACAAAATTATTTGATTTAAGAGAGAGTTTTAAAAAGAGAATTAGAGAGTTTATGAATCACAGTCGGCGAAGATCGCAGCTAGCACTGCATGGGCACGCAAGAAGAGAAGAGAAGGTTGCAAGGAGCCTTCCCTCTCCTTGTCTCACTCTTGGTCCTTGGACTTTGTGGATGTGAAGGCTTAAGTAGAGATAAAGGACTGAAAACCCCAAGGAGTGTAGAAAAGGGTAAGAGTGCTTTCATTTTCTGGGCTAGCTGACAGAGCAAGGTCAGTGGGGAAACAGCAGAGTGGATGGGAAAGAGGAACATATCAMCTTTACTTTAAATGATCTAACAGAGTATTTTGAGTCCCAATGGACTTCTTAAATTCCAACCTCACCTTAACCCAAACCTAGAATGTCTCCAATGGCATATGTTCAATACTATATTTCAAATTGGGCTGCAGCCTTCTGAGGGTCTGTGAACTACAAAAGATAGCTAAGAAAATTAAACCTGCTTTCAGTAGGCTTAAATTTTCAGAATAGAGTTTAGATAATTTGAAGACTGTTCAATCAGGAAAGATTAACAACTAAAATCCTGACCTAATATTTAGCAGTTCAAAATCTGTAAGCTGCCTCTTTCTTTTATTCCTTACAGAATCATAGAACACTTTGGATTGGAAGGGACCTTTAAAGGTCATCTAGTCCAACCCCCCTGCTGTGGGCAGGGATATCTGCAACTAGATCAGGTTGCTCAGAGCCCCGTCCAGCCTGACCTTGAATGTTTCCAGGGATGGGGCWTCTAACACCTCTCTGGGCAACCTGGCCCACTGTTTCACCACCCTCAATGTAAAAAATTTCTTCCTTATATCTAGTCTAAATCTACCCTCTTTTAGTTTAAARCCATTCCCCCTTGTCCTGTYRCAACAGGCCCTGCTAAAAATTTGTCTCCATCTTTCGTATAAGACCCCTKTAAGTGCTGAAAGGCTGCAATAAGGTCTCCCTGAAGCCTTCTCTTCTCCACGCTGAACAACCCCAACTCTCTCAGCCTTTCTTCACAGAAGAGGCGTTCCATCCCCCTGATCATTTTCATGGCCCTCCTCTGGACCTGCTCCAACAGGTCCATGTCTTTCCTGTGCTGAGGGCTCCAGAGCTGGAYGCAGTACTSCAGGTGGGGTCTCACCAGAGCAGAGTAGAGGGGCAGAATCACCTCCCTCGACCTGCTGGCCACRCTTCTTTTGATGCAGCCCAGGACACAGTTGGCTTTCTGGGCTGCAAGTGCACC
This sequence comes from Oceanodroma leucorhoa, assembly GCA_030449065.1. Taxonomy (NCBI): domain Eukaryota; kingdom Metazoa; phylum Chordata; class Aves; order Procellariiformes; genus Oceanodroma; species Oceanodroma leucorhoa. The sequence continues at coordinate 10,594,879 of JASVER010000025.1, read as the reverse complement.
CTGTCARCTCATGTCCCATTTTTCATCYACCAGTACCCCCAAGTCCTTCTCGGCAGGGCTGCTCTCAATCCCTTCATCCCCCAGCCTGTATTGATACCAGGGGTTGCCTTGACCCAGGTGCAGGACCTTGCACTTGGCCYTGTTGAACCTCATGAYGTTCACATGGGCCCACTTCTCGAGCTTGTCCCTCTGGATGGCATCCCGTCCCTCAGGCGTGTCAACCGCACCACTAGCACGTATTCAGTGCTGTCTCTGTCTCCTGAGCACAAGAATAAGGTGTGTTTCAGATTCTTTTGCAGATCTGTGCTGGCAATCATCCTACAGACTATCAGTTTCTTCTTCCAAGGTTGTCCCACTACTTGTGAGCRATAGCAAAGCAAGGATGGACTGGAAATTTCTGGCTATAAGTCAAGAACAGAGATTTTTCAAGACTGTTGCTGAAGAACTTCTCCATGGTTCAAATGTGTATTTGTGGAAAGTTGTAGACATACAGCAGAGTGGCACTGAGCTGGAATCTGAGCAGAGAGTGAGGGCTGAGTTGGGCAGACGACAGMCGAGAAAGTGAATTACAGCAAAGATCATCAGCAGAAATGGTCTTCAATCTTCCTCTGATTATCAGTCTGGTCTTTAAGCTAGAATACACACTTGTTTACATGCCATGACACTGTTCTTAAAACCTCTACTAAACCTGCACTTTGTACAGGGAGAAAGTCTTTGCTAGTCCCAGTACAAACAAGGAGTGAATAACAATCAACGCTTATTAACTCAGCCCTAGGGGGATGAGTTAACCCACCAAAATGTCATCACGACAGTGGAAATGCCACACCAAACCTCACTGGGCTTATCATCAGTTACTGATTTTTGTACATTGTAAATTTACAGCTAGAAAGTAACAGGTCAAGGTGAAACTTTAGGAGGATAATGTGTCACCAGGTCACATTTAGATTAACCAAGGATGGGCGTCTCATCAGCAGTGTCCATATTTCAGACGGCATCCCTCTCTGGGCCAGTCTGGGGCTTTGCTTTCTCTCTTGGCCATTCTAGACAGTTTGTGTTACACCTCCATAAGATGACAAACCTCATTATTTTACTTGGCATTTCATGGCATTTTAATGACCTTATGTTTGCCTTGCCTTTTAGACATTAGGAACAGTGTTTGACTCTGTGACTTCCCCTACAAATGTTCCACCAATTGACAAATTAAGTTCTCTACCTGTATGGGATAGGTCAGGCCCTTAGCACCATGTGTAGTTATGTTTGCTTTGGTTATGCCTGTTTTACTTTCACACTTGACATGGATATCCTGCTACTGAATGCTCCAGCACTTCTTTCCCTATCAGTTCTTAACTACAACAATAAACAAACCAGCACATTCAAAATGCTGCAGTCAGAGAGGRACATATAAATATTTCATCATGCACTGGCTCTTAGAAAAATGTGAACAAATTAAGGCTCTCATGTCTCGCTTGTGAGATCAGTATTTTATCTTCTTTCTATTAAAAAAGTAATAATCAGAGAAATGCTGTAAACTAACATGAGGTCTCCTGAGCAACATGCAGCATGTCATTAGTCTGCTATTTATATCACACACACAGCCCCAGAAGTCATGGTATAAGGAAAGGGTATGCAATAATTAGTGCCAGAAGAGTACTGAGTTCAACGTGCAAATGAAACAAGTACTAATCATCCAGATGGTGTCATCTCTCCGGAGTTTCATTCTGACTGAGGATTATTAATCTTTCTTTTTTTAAAATTTTTGTTCTTTTTAATGCAACCCACAGAAAAATAAATGCAGTGGGTTAAGAAGCAATACCGTATAATTTATTACTGCTGTTAATTAGTTGTGTGATGCCTGGAGATCTAAGAAAACAGAGCAGATCCCTGTTGTGCTGAAGCCTGTACAAATACAGAGAGATGGTCCCAGMTAAGCATCATGAAGCGGAGCACAAGCAAAGTGGCTTAGACATAGAGCTAGGGACATCTGAAGTACCTGCCACAGGATTAACATTTTGTGACATCTTTTTCATTTCCACCATCACTTCAACCCCTCCTCTGTCCATCACCACTTCTCACCCTTCTAACTTTTTTTCTCTTCTAATTTCCTTCCCTGAAGTTCTGCTCCCTGCCTGTGACCTTGGATTTCTGCAAGACTCCTGATTATGTTCCCTTCTCTCCTCTTTCAAAAGCTCTTTTGAAAACAGCACTTTTCCAACCAATTCCTTCCTGCTTCACAGAATCCACAAGCCCATTAGCAATTTATAGCACTGTATAAGTATATGATCAGAGTCATCTGTGAGGCTGAAATCTGCTTTTAGAAACCAATATTCTCCTTTTGCTGAAGTCAGAGAAGTAACATGGTTTTTAATGAGGGCAGATTCTGATGCATGTTCTTTTTTATATTTTCAGACAYTTTAAAGCCAGACTTAGCACCTCCTACAGTGATATACTACCATCAACAAAATGTAGGGTAGAATATCCTTTGCCCTAAATTCTGTGTCAGCTTGGGGTTTATTTGTCCCCTACTAAAACTGAAGATGCTATTAATATTGTTGTTGTTGTTACTGTTATTGCTAATATTACTATTAACCATATTCTCCCTGTATTCTAGATTTTGTTGGCAATAGTACTGATTTCTTCGATAGGGGTTAACTGATGCCATGTAAGACCCAAAACTGAATTCCTCAGTSAGAATTGACACTTCTAMCAGGTGYTACTTTTACTATGAGACAATGTAAAAAAAAAGGGGGTKGGGGGGGTTGTTGTTGCTGTTCTTGTTCAGCTATTCAGAAGTTTTAAAAAACTGTGGGCCTGACTTCAGTTACTTGTGTCCACATTACCCACATATAGCTCAACTGCCATCCAGATATACACTTATATTGATGCAAACAAGTGGATAATCAGCCACATGAAAGTTGTAGATTGGATGAGGAGACCAGAATTTAACTTTCTGCCATGTGAAAGATTTGCTCATGTTTAACAGAAGGGGCCAATGCCCTGAGCTATTAAGATGGGATGCCACAGGGAGCAGGGAAAAGATGGGAACTCTTGGTTGGATATTTCCTTTCACCAGATACTTTTGCCAGACCACTGGGCTCCTCAGTCTTTAAAGGCTCCAGTTGTCAAGTCTTTATCTCTAAAATGAGAATACTTTATTTCAGGAGGTGTTGCAGACATAGATAATCAAAGATCATCAGTTGCTGTGATCCTAAAATAGGGAGAGGCTGTAAAAGACTTTCAGAGGAAGGCAAGAATGGCAGCTTCTCAACAACTAAGTCTTAGTAGGCTCTCAGCCAAATTGCCACCGTGSATTAAGTACCTGAGTTTCCTGTACAATGCCTGGGGAGAGATTAAAAACAAAGCTACCCTCCCAGATGAAGTAGGGTTAGGAATTTCTGAGGAGAGGTCTGTTAAAGCTGTTTCTTCCCTGGACCTTAAGTGCTTTTAGGTTTCAATCRTCCTTAGGCTTCATCAGGCAATTACAATTGGAGACACAACTGGATGTGGGCTAGCTGTGGAGCCACAACCTTGAGGCTGTAGCTGGTTATGTGCATATGCCAGTTGTTTCTCAGGAAAGAGAAAAAGGTGCTATTTTTAAAACTCAAAACTTCCAGAAGAGTATCAGAGCTCAATTCAAATACGCCTCTTAGTCTGGATGCTTTTCTAATGTGGGGAGGAAATATTACACAGGGGCTTCAGCGTATATCTCTGCCCATTAACTAGGCACTAACCAGGAACTCTACATAACTCTAAAACACTGCTTTCATCTGGGTACAATGTACGTCATTAGCTATGGGTCTGGGGAATGAAGAACTTGCCCAAACAGTTTAGTGTTGCTGATACTCCTGATTAGCAGTGTAGCGAACTGTTTATCTTGTCAGCAAGCACAGGACTACAAAAGGCCGGTGAGTTTACTGCCATTTGCCTGGAGAGATCGGTCTTCTGTGCCAGGYCTCACTGCATCCATTAGGTACATTGCCTTCAGTCATGTGAGGGGCTGAACAACCTCTGTTCACCAGTGAGGCTGTGGGAGTTGAAGGTTATTTGGAGGTGGGAGTGGGAAAGGCTGACTTTTCATGGGAACGTGCTGCTTTTACCACCACTTGCATGAAGAAAAGTCTCTCCTAGATCTCCAGAAATGGATTTGGTTTTTTTGTTTTTCTTTTTCTGCAAAAGAAAGAATGAGGAATTGAGTGAGTGATAGCCTGCAATGTGTGGGTCTGAGATGCCTATCTCTGCTCCAGATAGTGTGGCAGAGGGCCTACTTACATGGGTATGGATCCAAATGCTGGGCTATGGAGCACTTTTTTTTTCCTCTTTTGTGAAAAACATTCCAGTGTTTCATCACAATGTCTAATGGTGCCAGTACRACAGGTTGGGGAAATCAGGCTTTAYCGCAATCTTGCCAGGACCTCAAAAAACAAGTACTTCAGAGTGCAAGGGGAAAAGCAGTAACTACATCTTTATAATAGTTTATCTTCAGTAAGGGCAGGGGTCAATGGAGCCAGTGAGATAACTTTTGGTAGTGGTAGCGGGAATAATACAGGGCTACTCCTTACACTTGCTGTAATGCAGTTTTCTTCCATTGCAGTTCTTGTTACTAATTTATGACTAGTTCATTCAGGTCCACAAATATCAGTTGTCTGTCTTTCCCTTTCTCACTCCAAGCTGGAATGCTCAGCTTGGACGTTCACAAGAAGCACAAAGCTGGYTTCCCTCACCTTGGCATCTCAGATCCACTACTTGTAAAATAGGTATGTTGCTTTTGTTCATYAATGTGGGGTTCTGGGACTGGGAAACAAAAGACCCCCACCTGCCATTCTTTCCCCTGGTAATATGACCAGAGCTAAACATAATACCTAAAATTCACAAGATCATGGCTTTCAGGAGAATCCCCCTCAGATCTATCTATTCTGTCATCTCTGGAGGAGTCAACAAAATGGGAGAGTTGTGCTATGCTTGGCCATTACCTCATTTCTTTTCTTTCTTTTCAACCATGTGCTGCCTTCAGTCTCTTGGATTTTCATATGTCAAGAGCAGGAAGTAAGTGGGGTGTAGGATTTTCCTTTCAGCATTCTTCAGGCAATGACAGGATGCTGCACAGATGGAAGCAGCTTGTTTATACTGAATGCGCTGGAGTTATTGATAAAGGACAGCTTCATCCCTCTGTGAACAGCACCCTCTGTCCTGGCGTTTTGAACAGGTGCCATGAGCTCCACTTCAAGATTAGCCATAACCTGCAGGCAACTTTCTGAAGCACAACCACTGTGAAAGAAAAGTCCTGGATTTTCTTTTTTTTTTTCCTTTTTTTTATTTTATTAATTCTTTAAACTATTTTTTGCTTCACATGTACAACTGAGATAGCAGTGCCACACCTTGCTGCTGCAGCCATATGTAAAAGAGCTTAGTAGGAGGTTCTATCTTAGCCATACTATGTCTCTCAAAATTGGGGGTTTCTTAGAGATATCCTCACCCGAGGAACGTAAGATTCACTGTGGAACCCCACTCAGTGAGGACCCCCAGCCCCCTCAACCGGAAACCTCTTCTTAAGTCCAGGAAGGAGTCTATCTAGTAAGACCTCATAACCCATGCTTCAATCTGTATTCTGTTACCACTCTCTACCTCTACCTATGCCTTTATACAAAAACCTTATGAGAGAGGCCCTTTTCTTTCTGCATGTAGATTACAAAAAATACTGTGTTTTGATAGAACCAAGTTGAACACAGATTCCTCATAACACAGACTCACTGTTGCCCATCTTGAAAATGCCTTCTCAGTGCTCAAGAGTAGACAGGGAGGCAAGTGAAACAGAAGGAGTTACAGGAAAAGGCACAGAGAAAAAAACACAAAGCATCGTCATGCTAATCTATAAAACCTTAATACTCCTTTATCTTATATACTGCATGCAATTCTCATTCCTACATCATAAAAAGGATGTACTAGAACTAGAAGAAATACAAAAAGGGGAAAAAGAATGACCAAAGAGATCGGCCATCTTGTATATGGACAGATGTTAAACAGAARATGATGTGTTTGTCTGGAAAAGAGAAGATGGGGGGAGATACAATAGCAGAATATATAAGTTTTGAAAATCTTCRAGAAAGGAAATTGGCAATGATCATGCATTATTTCTCACAACCTAATAATAAGGGASAGTAGGAACACAAGTGAAATTATGAGGCAGGTATTTGGTAAACATCAAAAGGATTTCTATTTTCATATAGTGCCCAAAGACATASTGGAATACATTGAAACACAATTTCAGAAATGCCAAAATTTGACAGATTCTTGGAAACAAAGTCCATCAACAGCTATTAAACACAAATACACAGATCCAGTGYTTAGATAGAGAAGTACCTGAAATGCTGGTTCCTGGGATTTAGGAAAGTATATCAGGAGAAATGTCACCCTTGCCTTTTCTTGTCTTCTTTCCTTCACCAACTGTCAGGAACAGGTTACTGCTCTAACAGGCAGTAGTCTCACTAAGAAGAGTCTTTCTTTGGTGCATAGCGCACCGTAATCACATCAGTGATTACATCGGTATCACTACATTAAAAATGACATTGAAATGTAATACTTGGTGTTACTTGCTTTCACAGAATAAGTGCTAAAGAAGCAGAAATTCAAGAGAGGATCTCTTCCACCCACATCTTTCCATGATAGCTACTTAAGTTACTGCATCTTGATTAGGAAATAACTGCACAGCCTGAAGTCGAGGAAACASAGAGAGGCAGTTACGAGATAAAGCTTTATTTCCTAGAAATCCAAGTCCAAATGCTCTCAGTCTTTGCAGGACTTCTGCTGTGCAGATGTCTGTACTCCTGCTGACTTGTGTCAGGGTTTTGCAATATGCAGTAGTCCTTCCTTGGCTCTCTCTACTTCATCTATCACTGTGTTCAGTTTGCTAATTAAGCAAAGGCATGGAGAGAGAGGGCTTTTTAAAGCTCCCTGTAATCCACCCTCATCACATCAGTAATACATAGCAAGAATAGGAAGGGCTATGGTTTCACCCTGGTCCTTACACTGAGAGCAATGTATAGTTATATAGACCTAAGAGCAGACTTGGGGGTGGGTTTCCCATGATATCTGCAAAATATATGACAGGTAGATCTGCTTGCTCTGTGTGGCCATGTCTAAGCTAATAAGCCCTGCTGAGGAATGCCATAATAGTTATTCTGTCTCTCTCTAGCACAAATAGAAGAGCTGACTGGCTCCCATAACAAAACTGATCTTAGCCCTTTGCCCTCCTTTCTGCTGCCAACATGTAAAAATGTTCAAAAATAAGACTTGGACCATGACAGGAAGATCAATCTGCCTTCCTCAGTGGGAGATAGGTGGACAAGAGGCATAGGAAAAGGAACAGAAGCTTAGAGGCCCTGGTCAGATATCCTGCTGGCAGTGGAGACATGATCTAATAAGATTATTCTTCAGTATACTCTACCCTTTGGCTGTGGGCCTCTCAGTGCCTACATGCTACAGACAAGTATTTAACCTTCTGTGCCTTTGTTATGCCTTGCTTGGCATGGCTTCTGCCTTGGCAGGGGACAAGGAGGCACAGCGGTCAACTGGCCCACACAGTGTTGCACTTAACAAACCATTAGCAGAGTTGGTGATGGGAGGCATTCCTGCCAGCGTATGTGGTTCCTTCCTCCTGTACAGATCCTGAATGTGCTAAAGTCAAGAATATACTGAAGTCGATGGATGTCTTTTCACTCATTCCCTGTAGTATGGATCTGGCGCTCTGGAGTAATGAACATAAGATGAAGGAACAGTTGTGGTAGTAATAAAGGAAATAAAAAGTCATTTTTGTGTCTCCATCCTCTTCTCTTGCTGAACAGATTTTTACTACTCCTTGCCTTTTTCTGTTCCAACCACTGGCATCTCTGTAGAACTTCTGCTTTTAATCATTTTTGGGCATAAAAACAGGAAGCTGAAGCACCTCAGTGAAATGAACATGGTATAACAGAATAATAGCCGTTAGGGGGTTTAGCATAAGCAATGGTCTATCAAATTTTCACTTCTCTCCAGAAAGATCCTGAGATGTGAAAACCCAATGAAATCTCCTACTGATGTCACTTGTGCTCTCATGGGYAGTCTGCAGGCCTCAATCAGTGCCCATTTATGCTGGGTTGATAGGAACATAGGATAATTCAGGAAAGGGACCTATGGAGGTCATTTAGTCCAACTTAAACCGAGGTCAACTATGTGGTTAGAACCCATATTATTTAGATTTTTGTTTTTAAGATATTTGTGACTTGAAAGGAAAATCAAAACTTTACAAGGTGACTGCATATTTTTGAGTTCTCCGTGGGTTTATTAAATTAGAGGTTAGATGGTGAGGTTTTCTGCAATAGCAGACTTGAGAGAATGACTCAGAAGAACTCTTCCAGGTGTAGTTCTTGTGACTCACAAGAAGGAAACAAGTGACAACTAATCTTGAAATCCTGCATCTTGRAAAAACCCAGGGAAGAAATCGGCTGTGCTTAAATGGTTATTGTCACCTGGATCACTTCTATTCCCTTCATTTCCTTTTTTCTCCCATGTCAGAATGATAAAATAGACATCTTAATTACATGATGTGAATTCCACCCTGAGAAAGACCTGAGTCTGACAGGTTTGGTTCATAATTCACAATGATTCTTCTCATGCAAACATGGGAACTAACATCTACTATTTTTCTGAAAGTTACAGTGTGGAGCTGAGGGACCCCTTAAACTGAGAAGCCTGAGAAAAATCCCAAGCCTATTGCCTTAAATATACCAAACAAATTAAATATGTTTGCACATGGGAAAAATTAAGCATAACACTTACATGGCCTTAATTGCTTTAAAGAATCCCAGGGGTATAAAACCTAGAACTTSTATGTATATACTCCCAACCATTTCTCTAAGTTGAGGTACCAGAGCTCAGGTACTTGGCTAGCCACAGTATCTTACAGTAATTAGATACACTTATCTCATACTTCCATGAATTTTAAATAAAGTGGATGAAAACACATAACAAACCAACTACTTCCTACTAGAAAAAATATCTTCCTCCCCAACARAGGACTGTATATGCTTTATGATTTTCTAAGGTAAATGAAATCCTCCTAGGTTTTGAGAGAGGTGTGGGGCCCTGGGGCCCAGTTCAATGGGAGTGTGTTGCATTTGGTTTAAAAGACTGGTCTCCAAATGGAAAAGAGAGATCAATGACAGCAAGCTGAATGTTTTCTGAACAGCTGCTGTTTGCTTCCTCCAAATTACTCAATGCATGTTGAATTTGTAGATGTTGAATTCCCTTTTGGGTGCAGGTTTAGCCTCTGCTGCAGAGACAGCTAAGCAAGACAGAGCACTTACATTTAGTTCAGCAAATGGAAGACAAGGAATGGTCTTSCAGGAGAGGCAAGGACAAATCTCAGTCACTAATACACTAATACAGGAAATAAAGGCAGTCCTATAACATGAGGGCTTCAAGGGATGGAATTTATATTTATACATTATAATTTCAAATATGTTCCTAAAGCAAAGTACTTCTTCCGTCCATATTTGGAGGCACTTAAAGTTCACAAATGTGACTATTTTCAGTCCCAAATATCTCACGAGCCTGTAAGTTCTAGCTCTGAGCAAATGTAGAAGCACTTCCTTTTTCCCTGCATAGTTTGTTGAGCAGTTCAACATCTGATAAACAAACAAGGGATTCGGGCATTAGGCATTTCTACCCTAATTTTTCTCCTCTGGGGGCTTCTTGTGAAAAGTGTTCTCAGACCATAACCAACATAAGAGTGACACTTAAAAAAAATTACAGCTTGAGGAAATACCACACTGTTGTAAAATCTCCTAATGGTCACATAGCTGCCTGGCCCTTGGGAGACTTGGTTTCAATTCTTTCATCACAGGAGGAGCCTCAAAGCTATACCCTCATGGCAAATGCCCTGTCTCCCAGGAACAGGGTATGGTGGGTGGAAAGGCAATGAAATTCTGCCACTGTACAGCAAAAACTAAAATAAAATTTTAAAGCTTTTTTTTAGCTAAGAAAAGAGCATCAATGGGAATAGGATAGCTAGGGAAGGGAGAGAAGTGGCATTTCCCCCTCCCCCCCTTCTTCTAAAAAGAGAAGAAATTTGGAACTTTTAATCTATTCTGTAGTAGTAAAGAAAATTGACGAAGACCAGTTGTCTGACTACAAAACCATGGTGTAAATCCATGGAGTGAGACTTCTCACTGAAGAACAGAATGGACGTATCTGTGTAGCCTACTGAGAGCAGCCACTGGCTTATGCTATTCCCCATGCCATGTCCAGGCATTGTCCAAAAGACTTTTAGATGTACCCGTCAAAGCTATTCTAGAGAGGGTAATAGCAGTTAAATGTTATGGATAAATACACGCTTGTGATTGAGAGCATTCCGTGGCCTTGTGTAGTTTACCTTTCATTGCCAAAAGAGGCTGACATTCAGAGCATCTTGTTCCCCAAGCAAGAGATTTATAAACCCCAAGAAAGTCCATCACCATTTTTAGGTCACAACAAGGGGAAGCTAAGCTTTCTGGAACATTTGTGTGGCAGGATTTCTTTTATTGGTTTGGGTATAGAGGCACTGGCATTAATCCCTACTCASAATTCTAACAGTGGCTAGGAAAGAGAACTGTCAGTCAAAAAGAAGGTTTCTCCTTAAAGTTTATTATTTTATTTAGCTTTGTAGCTTTTTCAGCATTAAATCTCATTTGGAGGGGAGAAGTGCCTTCCAACAGATGTACATTTTATAATAGGCATTTCAAAGATGCAAGGACTAAAGGAAAGCATTTCTGTCTTAAGTACACTCATCTCTCAAATGACCAGTCAGCATATGTAGACAGAATATTCAGTTACTGTAATTTAGTACACTACAGAACATAGAGTACTGAGAAGCAGAAGTCAATAAGAATATTTAATAAACAGGAGCAGAACAGGAAGACTACACTGAATTATCGCCAGCTTGTTATCCTTACGGGTCCTATTCTATCCAATTTACTCTCCTTAAAAACTAATTTTCCTTTATTTCAGTTAGGCACTCAACCTTCTCCACTATTCACAACAATTGCCTCTTCAGAAAATAGACAGGGGAAATATAGAAAAAAGTCAGGCTGAGGAGGAATAATGTAACTGAAGCAAAGACTGCAATTGCAGAAGTGGAGATAGAGCCACTCAGCTTTAGATCAGGGGCTGCTGCCGGAATCTTTCCAGGGTGCGCAGCATCCTGCATTTTGCACCATTTACTGACGGGTTCGTAGCAAAGCAGACCTACCTCCTCCCTTTCCTTTTGCCTCCCTTTTTTTTTTTTTTTCTTTGTTATAATTGGCCTTTCTCCATGCAGTGTATTGTTAGCCTTTAAGCATATTGTTACCGTGCTAATTGCTTGTCCTGGTTTCAGCTGAGATAGAGTTAATTTTCTTCCTAATAGCTGRTATAGTGCTGTGTTTTGGATKTAGTATGAGAATAATGTTGATAACACACTGATGTTTTARTTGTTGCTAAGTAATGTTTACACTAGGCAAGGACTTTTCAGCTTCCCATGCTCTGCCAGATGCACAAGAATCTGGGAGGGAGCACAGCCAGGACAACTGACCCAAACTGGCCAAATGGATATTCCATACCATATGACATCATGCTCAGTATATAAGCTAGGGGATTTGGCCAGGGGGCAGCAATTGCTGCTCGGGGACTGGCTGGGCATCAGTCATCAGGTGGTGAGCAATTGTATTGTGCATCACTTGCTTTGTATACTCTATTATTATTGTTATTGTTATTGTTATTGTTATTATTATTATTATTATTTCACTTATTTCAATGATTAAACTGTTCTTATTTCAATCCATGAGTTTTCTTACTTTTACTCTCCCAATTCTCTCCCCCATCTCACCGGAGGTGGGGGGAGYGAGCAAGCCGCTGTGTGGTGTTTAGTTGCTGGCTAGGRTTAAACCACAACATTGCTTAAAGTTGAGAAGGACCTGGAAAGACAATTTAAAAAAAAAAAAATCCACCCCAAAATAAAGGATAACATTTTGGGTCCATCCTGTTAGCTCAGTGCCACAATGCCAGCCTTACTCAGTTTCTTGGCTACAATGTTCTCTCCAGGGAGTCAACGTTCATAACAGATGAGGACAAAGGAACTTGCTAGTAATTGCAGTGGGGATTTCCGATCTCAATGACAGCATGGGAGGTCATGGAACAGACCTCAGGACCCATCTGTTAAGTCTGGGTTTGGGTTAGAAAAGCAGACAGAAGCATTGTGAATTCAACAGCTCTTCATCTCTTGAATGCCTGACTTACTTCCCCTGTGGAATTGCTCACCTCAGCCTTTGGAGGCCTGGTCAGACATCCGCACTGCAAAAAATGGCCCTGTAAGGTTGAAACACCAGACAGAAACATCAGAGCAATATTCCTTCACTCACCTGAAGACCCAGCCAGTAAGGTCATTTCTTCTGTTGCTCTGGAGTGTTCAGTAGATTTAACCACTGACATGTCCTTACCCTCCACAGCACATCATATATATTCAGGAAAAAAATGTTTTATGCAAAAAGTAAGTCAGCCACATGATTAAAACTAGCTGCTTAAAAATGTATAGATCTAACTCAGTCCCACATTTGCACCCACATTAAGGAACTGCATGGATAAATATGATTTTTTACTAACAACTGTCACTAAATTAACTTGAATTGCTATAAAGCCAGAGGCTGAGCATATGTTTTAAGGTAWTTTCTTATAGATTCATATAGACTGGGCTCCCCCGCAAAGCTGTCTCCTGGTCACTTTAGAGAGAAAAAAGAATCTGGCTATGAAACAGGAGGGTCATATTCGACTCCTGTGCAATGGGTAGACACTAATAAATCCTCATTGTGCTGTCCCAAGGAGACCTCYAAGGACTGCCACCCGTCTCACACAGCACAGAGGTGCTCTCAAGCAGTATGTGAATGTATCCATACAACTGTGCTGTTACCTTTGTGGAAACAAAGACTTGGACTTCTGAGTGCCTTCTAGTTAGGAAGTATGGCCACTAGAGTTCAGTGCCTAGGTTTTCTGCCTAGTGAACAAGTCAGAGTTTTGTATATTCAGATAAATACACAAAATGGGTCATTTTGGAGGTTGCAGTCTATCTCTCGCTATCGATTTGCCCCCTGGAGTAGCGAGAAATCACAGGACTCAGTGGTGAAGAAAGAAGACAGCTCTCCATTCTGCATTAGCTGACATTACCTGAAACCTCCTGACCAGAGAGTGGAGAACCAGCAACACCGGCATTTTGCAAAGTGAGTTTGAGGACATTATGTACCCTGGGCTAAATGCAACCAGAAGACTGCTCTGCATCATGAGATTTCATGTTGCATAGGAGGAGGGGTTTTAATTATTCAGAAGTAGCTTTTAAAAAGATCTAGCTCCTTCTGCCTGCAGCAGATCAAGAAGTAGGTCCACAGGCTCAAGAAGAGAAGGCATGAACCTCCAAGAGAGACATCCTAGGGCTGTCCTGAGTTTCTAGATGTGCAGTCATTGCTCAAGGAGAAATGTGAAATCCTGTACTATGTAGACAGAGCCTACCCATTTGCCTTTGCTTGTAGGGAGAGATGACGACTGAGATGAAAAATGTGTGTGATAAGAAAATCCCTACGTTCCCCTGACTCAATTCAGCTCCCTGTGCCGGACTACTCTTGCACAGTAAATGTGTTTTCTTATTGGTTTTCTTCTCCCACACTCTCCCTTCTCTGTCTTTCTCTTTCTTTCTTTGCCTTTTTTATGGCATGCAGCGTTTCCCATTACTTTCCCCTCAGTTCTCACAGAGGTTTTTCTAACCTGTTGCCCTGACTGACCTGAGCTGGAAAGYGAGCTTTGTTATACTTCAGAACACTGACTGCTAACGGAGAAGCGAGAGAACCCATCTTACACCAAATTGCACTTTCACCCCAAGAATAAACTTGTCGCAGATTATTTTTTGTCTTTCTCCAACCTCTGCCTTTTTATTAACTCTGGTCAAAAACCCACCCATGCACAAGCCAGCCCAAAAGCACATCTAATGTTGAGGTGCACCTTCTCATATCCAAGATGATTTTTAGCTGCAGTTTTGTTGTAAGTGGAACACTAATCTTTTGTGGTTCAAGGCTTTGTTTGACACCAGTGAAGTTAGCTTCAGAAAAAAACCTCACCTTTATGGATCTGAAATGCATCCTTGCACTATGATGATCAGCAGCACTGAGCATTTTCTCAACGGTTTGTTGTGGAAATCTGCACTCTAACACTCACATGATATGGGAAGACAACAGCATTTAAATAAATCCAGATGTAATAGCATAAGACAGTTATTAGTTAAATAGTATCTGCTCCCAATACATAACCCTTATTACAGCTAATAGGAAATACACAYGCACACATGATTATGGGGAAGATACATCATGCAAGGACCAACAGGTTTCGTCTGCTGTTGTCAGGGCCAAAGCTTTCCAAATTTAGCTGTAGTAAGGCAGAGCTCTCCATGGAGGAAAAAGCAACCCAACTCTTTGTGTCCCAGCATTTTCTTGTTAGAGGATGAGCACAGGGATGCTCAGGCTGTGCCCAATGGGCTCAGGKCAATTTATTGAGCCAAACAGATCAATAAATGACATATTATCACCCATTCTATCAGTGGAGCAAACTGCAGCTATGCTTATCTTTACCATGAAGAAGGGTCTGTATCTTACAGTTACCTATTGTCCCGCGGCTCATCATCGCTACTGTCTTAGTAAGGGCAAATCTGAGCCACTTCATACAAAAAAGAAGGGAAAAAAAAAMCACCACCACCACCCCACTTTTTTTTTTTCCACAAGCTACTCTTTAAGCAACACCAGGGCTCCATTCACTGCCAGTGGGATTAATGGAAAAAAATCCATAAACTTCAGCAGGATTAGGATTTGGTGTGTACTAAAATCATTTAATAAGCAAAAGAGAGATTGTTTTACAGGTGGGAGAAATCCACTTTTAAGGGTCTGTCATCTTTCCACTTACTGGATGAAACTGGCTACACCTCCAGTCTGAGATGTTTGCTGTCACCTCACCTCTGCAGAAGAGTCACTAAGCCTACACTCGATAGACATGTTAATATGTATGAGAGGTTTCTTTTTACATAAATATTACATTGAGAAGGAGGAAAATCTTGCACAGGTTTGAAACCCCCTTCACTGGCATATACTTTACAGGCAGCAAAGTTACATGCCTCTGCTAGTTGAGGTTTGAATCTTTCCTTTTTTTTTTTCTCTTGATTAGAACTTTAGCATTTGCATTTTGTTCTAGAACAAAATTTATTTTTTGTTAGAGGAGGATTGTACTGTCACATTCCAGACAACAGTGAAACACCCTGAGCTGCTTGTGAAAAGGCGAAAGTTAAACAGTGCTCTGCCTCTGAGAAAAATTACTAACTTTGCTTTGAAAAACTGACCTAAATTAAAGAATGCAAAAAAGGGGAAGAAATATAGATCAGTGA
Source organism: Oceanodroma leucorhoa (assembly GCA_030449065.1). Classification (NCBI taxonomy): domain Eukaryota; kingdom Metazoa; phylum Chordata; class Aves; order Procellariiformes; genus Oceanodroma; species Oceanodroma leucorhoa. The sequence goes on along the minus strand of JASVER010000025.1, from coordinate 10,579,425 downwards.
ATATTCAGAAACCTGAGCAGTTGTTTATACTGTGATAAAAGTGTCAAAATGATGACTTCGATAAGATGTATTTTTTTTTTTCTCATACTTTTTCATGTTGTTTAGGAGTCAAAGAAAGGCTGTAATTCTGTGGCCTTACTACAAGCTCTCAAACTTTGTTTTAAACTGCAATGCAGGGAAACTCATTTATGTTAAAAGTCTATCATCAGGGAATGTGGATTATAGCACATTTAATCGATTTTGATATAATCACACTAGTTTTTTAGCCCCCTTTCCTAATCCCACAAGGCTTTATTAAAAACTTTTTCAGAGTCAGCATAAGGTGTACTGCACTGAGTCTATAACAACCAAGAAACTTTATCTCTTAACCTGTCAATGTCTGCATATGTCTGAAAGGAAACAGTTAGTGATGGAAGAGCTCTGATGCTGAGTGCCCAAATTTTCTTGGGCGGTTCCCAACACAGTGTTGGTTAATCCAAAGAACTAAAGAAAGACAGAGACAGGCATACGYACACACAGACGAATGAGTTAGACTTAAAAGAGCTGCTTGCAAACCATGATTTAACGACGCACAAGTGGAAATATAAATGGTCTCCTAGCGTAACAGACAATCTGACAGTTTTATATTAGATAGGAGATGAGACTAGCTCTGCAGAAATACTGCTAGATGCAAACAAATGTTAGCCGACTGTGTATTACTATATATTGATACAGACATATTTGCAAATTCATACACTTTATGAAGCTAGACACAGGACTATTATTACTTGCTTGAAACAGAAAATAACAAATGTCAGTATATGTAGGTATATAAAGCAAAAACAAATATGCTCTTTGGAGGGTTATGTTTTGACTTCCTTATTATAATCCTCCATTTTAGCAATAATTAACTGAGGAAAAAGCTTTATGTTACATCCAGCCTCTGGCTGTCTCCAGTCCTTATCCAGGTAAAACTGTTTTGCAAAATTATGAGCACCGTTTGCAAAAGCATTAAAAGAATAAGCGACTTCAATGCCATTCTCAGAAGTGGTTTAGCCTCACAACCTTAATGATATTAGAGCTAACACATAACTTCCAAGCTGCCAGTCACTTTGAGCTACACAGGCCCCAGGCTCCTTCTCCGATACTCCATTCCATCGGTCGGAATACTGCCTGTCTCCCTCACAAATTACCCTCRACACCTAGGTAATATTTGCAAAGCCCTTTGAGGACTGACCATGAATGATTTTACAAGATCTAGTAAAAAAACATGGCAAGCCTTTTTCATTGTTCCAAAAAGAAAGCAGTCTCATAAAAMCCCCACAATTTTCACACTAAAAGTACTGTTTCTAATTTTATTCTTTTTCCACTGAGAAATTATTTAATAATCCAAATGAGAATGTTTTAATTTATAAGAGAGTTCCTTCTCTCCCTTAGGACAAAGACTTTCACTTTTAAGCATTTAGCAGATCAAAAGTGTTTCACTTCCATATGTGATGTGCTGTCCCATAAGGAATRCCATGGTTTTTAACATGTGAGATAGCCCTGTCCCCTCACTGTTACACATTTTCCTCCACTATGATCATTGTGGGGTTTTACTCCCATGGGGGAAAGATTTTCTCAGAACTGGACAAATGGCAATTCCAGACATCAAAGTAACCCTTTCAGATTCAAACAAGCCACACTGACTTGTAAGGCGTTTCCTACGGTACAGTCCATGGTACAGAGACTGGATTCAAATGACATTTTAAACTCATCTGTTCCTTCCAGAGAAGCCGTGAACCTTGGTTTTCTCAGATACACCCAAAATCACTCAACACCAGACAAGTTTCAAGGTGAAAATAAGTTCGGGGTTTGGGTTTTTTTTGGTTATGCTTTCTTTGTTCTCCTGGAAAAGGAAAGGATTATGTATTTATAAACAATCTTGAACACCTCTCAGGTGTTATTACCCATGTTTACCCTTGATTGCCCCATAATAATAATGCAGAGAGCAGATTTGGCATCTACAGAGGYATCTGCCTCCTCAAACCCTCACATGCCCACTGTTTTTGTCAGTTATATCAGAGACACCATTTTACCAAGAAGGAAAAATCATCATGCAACAGTGTGCTGGAAAAATACATCCGGAATTTGCAGCCCAGATCTCTGGCAGCTTATTCTCACTTAATTGCACATAAATGGCACCTCCACTCCAACAGCACTGTCTGCGTCATGCAGTACAGACTGCCATTATCCCCCATGCCACACTGCAGTGATAAATATCTCTGATGTACCACTCGCTTTTACTGCCACATGTACCAAAAGAGACCATGTTCTCCTATGCTTTCATTTGGAATTGTGTCCTGCTGCACCAAATAGGCTGGAAGTTAAAAAAAAATAAAAAAGTCTTAGGACAGTCTTTTTTACCATGCTGTCAGTGGGTGTGTGTGACAGTAGCATGGCGTGTCCCCTGGTGCACCCAACAGAACAAGGCAAGGTCCATGCAGAGGACTGTGCTTTCAATCCCACGCACCCTGATTCAATCTTTTTGGAAACTCAGAGGTGAAAACCTGGTTCCAGAAAAGTCAATTGGAGCTTCGCAATTGAATGCCATAGGGACAGGCCTCTCYTCTGAAAATCCCACAAAATGTATTTTGTTCTAGAGGATAAGAATTAATTTTGGGTTGTGTTTTGTCAAAGAGAACAAAATACTGAAATGGYCCAACTGGGGCACAAAATTTACTTGCGGGAAGCATGTGGTGGTGTCTGTGCCCCATCCAGCCTCCCATCTCATCTAAGGCAAGGGACAACAAAGAAGAAAAGGTGAGGATGGCTCAGTGACCCTTTTCAAAGCCCTTCCCATAGTGTGGATAAGGATTTCCCCACTCCAATCGATTGCTCCAGTTCCTTGTGCATTTTCCACCTTGCTCATGAGAAGTCCCTCTGACCAACAAGTAGAATTTGAGCTTTAACAGTGGAAAGTCCGCCATCTGCACCATGCCAATTCAGTCACACTTGTCTCCGGAGGGTGAGATTGAGCTCCTTGTGGATAAGAAGTCCACGTTGGATTAAATTTCCCTAACCGCCCATATAGGCCACACAATGGCATAGGGCAGTGGTAGTGAAGTGTGTAACAAGGACCCCGACGCTGCAGCAAAGGCTGGGTGGTTACCGCGGTCGAGACACCACAGCCCACTACTATTAGTCAGCTGAGCTGCGGTAGTTCGACAGTGGCAAAAATTTCCCTGGTCTCTGCTTAGCTGTTGGCTGCCTTGCTAAACTCCAAGCTTTGCGTTTAATGAATTTTCAGGTAACATTCTTGGAGAGTGAGCAAAGGTATATGAGCTCCTTTGAAAAAATGTGCTAGAAGCACTCTTTAATTACTACCCTGTTATTGCTGCTAGCTCACCGTTTTGTAAGCGGTTATTCCAAGCTCTGCTTTTCCCCCTTATGCACATTTTAAATTAGAGTAAATCCAGTGAATCCAATCAGGTTAGTGCACGCAATTGAGAGAAGAATTTGGTCCATTTTTATTGCTTTTCTTTTATTTTTTTCCTCTTAATTTTTAATTAGAGTATAAAGAATTAAACCTGTTTTTCATTAAATCCTTATTTATGAAAACTGCTTCAAACCATGCACAGAAAAGCACTGGGTGATTGTTCATTTTACCATGGTTATAAATATCAGATTAAATTAAATATACACAGAGAATAGTCAGAAATTTTAGAAAGCAGTTTATAAAAAAGGCAGGATAGGCAATCGAGATGATAGAGAAAGCATGTGTATGGGCATGCGTGTGTGCACATATATAAACAAAAAACCCCCAAGAAGTAGCACAGAAAATAAAAAATTGAACACTTGAAGAACAAAACCTAAAACTAATATAATGCTCAGAATTTATTTTCCTATACACTTACACCATAAAACCTCAAAGAACAACAGAGCTGAAGAATCAATAGATGCAACATATTGCACATATTCCAAAAGAGAAATTTATGAAATAAAATTCTTGTGCAGCTTATCTTTAGGTTTAGAGAGACAGTCCCTTACGTGGAAACTGTGAAAATCCTTCCTAAAAACAATAAAGCAGGTGGAGGTATATAAGCCAATGCACTGGCTGTTCCATGCACACAGCTGGGAGATATTTAAAAATCAGCTGTCTTCCAAGGCTGTCAAATCTTTGAGGATTTTTGCAGTCAGCTTTTCATTTATGATTCTGCTAGTGCATAGTTTGCCTTGCATTGAAAATTAAGTAATAATCAGGGGGGGGGAAAAAGCAAACACCAAGATGTATGTATTAAAATGGAATCATACTCATAATGCCTCTATTCATTCTCATTTTGATTTTCCATAATGAATGCGTATGTAAGAGGCCTCTCTTTCAACTCAGCACTGCTGACCAAAGCTGAAAGCCAGTCATTCAAGCAATTTGCAACAATAGATGTTTAATGGGTTGGTTTCTTCTTGACCCAGGTATTAATTTGTAATTTTGCTGCCTCAAATGTCAGAAAAAAAMCAAACCTCTCTCTGGTAATTAAATGTTAACTGTACACAGCGCTGACAAAAGGTAGTCATCATGACAGGACAAAGTATTAAGAAAGAAGTGACAAAAAACATATGAAGCCTTGCAGAGAATTAAATTGAATCCCTCCTTGGAAGAAAATAGGAGGATGACACTGTTTCTGGATGCCTCTTAGGAACACAGGGACTGAGTTTGAGCTGATATTAACCAACATAGCTAAAAGGACATAGGAAGATATAAAACTAGATGCAAAACAAGCATTCAGGCGGCTCAAGTTTGTTACCCAGGTTACTGATAGACTTTATGCATGACCTTAGTTGCTTGCGGAAAGGCGCCACAACTAACACATCAGTGACGAGCTGTGTCCTGAAGAAACATTATCCGCCAATTTTCAGTGTGTAGGAAGAGCTGTTTCCCCAGRTCAGAGTCCTTCTGCCATAAAATTTAGATAAATAAGGAAAGTCAAAACACCTCAGGGTTGTGGCTGATCACCTGGACCCTCGGATATTAATGCTGATTAAGAATTTTGCTGCTAATCTTCCCTATATTTCAGTTCCCACTGCTGTAAAACACAATTAGTGTTTTCTCTCTGACTGAGAGCTGGCAATGTCTGTGGGGTGCTTAGATACTACAAGATGGAGATCATACTATAAAATGGCTAGATCAGCTCACTTGCACCATGAGGGTGGCCTTCAAAAGGTCAGCACTTGCCATTGACTGTCACTCTGAGACACTTCACAGTCCATCACAGGTCCCTCATTATACATTGGTAATGCTAGAAAAGGAATAATTTTTTCCATAGGCATATTTAGAGATATCCATATATATAAGCTGTCTTTGCTACATTATCCCTACATCCATGCATGTCTCAGCACAGAATATACCTGTACTTGAATGCTTGTAAATCTTTAAATACCAGTAAACTCCTGAATTGCAAATTCACACTAGAGCTACTTGCAAATCTTGGGCTTGATTCTCCTTTCACTTGCAGTCGTTTCTCCACCCATTAGACTTACTCCTCCTTTACTAAGGTGAGAAGGAAACGAGGTTGTCTTTTTCAGATCAGATCCTCTAGATGAGAACACAGAAATGTTCTTTTCCCTGAGGATTCATATTGCCTGGCGTCATTTCAAGCAGTAGGTGAGACACCAGTTCAACACAAGAGGGGCAGCTATAGCTGTTGACTACCAAAGCAACTGGTACTGCTTTACCTACCAAAGGGGAGGGAAGGGGAGGAGAGGAGAGGAGAGGAGAGGAGAGGGAAGCGAAAATTTCTGTGACTTGTTCACCAGTGATGTCATGGTGATGTCACTGCTGCACAAAGCATTTCTCATATCCCGACTGACTGTTAGATAAATAATGGGAGAGGAAGGTGAGACACTGTCTTTGCCCCCGTGGCTGCAGTGGCTGCTCTGTGAGGACAGCCTGAGTAAGCTGACTCATGCTCTTCTCAATGTCCTTTCTTCAGAAGGAGCATTCAGGAAAAATGACCTTTTTGGAGTCCTGCCCAGGAGATTGCTTTGTCCTGGTCAGCCAGGTCTTCTGAGCCCAGGAGACAAACTCCCACAGACAGACAGAACCTCCTTGGCCAGTTTGCATGCCTTGTCATGGAGAGTCCTGTTATCTCATTGATCTACTGAGAACCAACCTTGATGAATTCAGCCAGAGTGTGGTGAGCATTAGATAGGAAGACATGTGAAAGTTTTATCCCCGTATGTCAATTGCTGAAGTGTAAGTTGAATAACAAGAACAATTTCAATAAACTGGGAAAAAAAAAAAAATTCAATTCTATCCGGATTAAATATATGTAACTTTAGATGTTTCTCGACTGTGTGAAGGTGCACTGATAATAAGCAGTGTATAGTGTATACACCATGAAAAACATGAAGCAAATTGGCTAACTTTGAAACCTCAAGATTTTTTTATATCAAGTAAAGCATGCATTGTTCACCTGTATATATATATATATATGTATATATGAAGCTTGAACAAAATCCACTGAGTTTTTTTGTTTATTGCTCCTACACAACATCAGCTATTGCAGAATGTCATTCTGGTGAAAATACGAGCATATGTGTGAAATTGATTTAATGCCAGCTAAAGGAACATTAATCTAGCTGCAAATTTTCACTGCAGGGACATAGTGCAGTAAATTTCTGCTAGTCTAACACTGGAGTTGATATTGCATGATATATGACACTTTCGTTTGGAAAAGAAAAGAAAACTTTTCTTCAAAACCTTAATTGACTCTCGTATATTTCTGGTTACAAATTGTACTGGATAATAAAGACAATAAGTATAGCAAGCAAGCCCATATTTTTCAAACACTCTGAAAGATATACAATTAAGCTACCCAGATCACTGTATTCTCTTCATTCCCTTTATAATATCTGGGAGTTAACAATATTAATTCACATTGATTTCCTACATGGATTTTTTGGTTACTAATATACAAGCAGGACAAAAAGAAAATGCTTGTGCTTCCAAGAAATCCTTAAAAGTGAAGTCAAGAATCAACTGCCTCATAGGGTGTTCTGTAGCGATTCCAGGTAAGGAAAGGTCCTGAGACTGCACTATCACTCCTTAGCAAGAGTCCAATATGAAGTGGTTATCTTTTACTATGCTTACCTGAAACTATTTAGTCAAGAGAGTAACCACAGTGACTTTATATGCTCCAGATGTATACATGGGCAAACATTTTATACAAAACAGTTCACCAAAAAAAAAGCATTGGTGCCATCCCCATTGCACTACACAGAGGTCAGAGCTTGCATCAGTGGATGGGGACACTTTCAGAAGAGTGCTGCTCTTTCAGAATCAGCATATGACCAGGCAAGCCTCACCGCTGGAAGGTGGTAGCTCACAGCAGAGATGGTTAAAAACAGCTCTGAGATCCTCTGTTAGCTCTACTCCACTGGCTAGTACGTAAATGATTTGGCTGCCCACTTATATGGAGTGAGACATCAAGGGTAAATGCCTTTTTCTGCCTGATTCAGACCAAGGATCATTGATTTGAATTTGAACATTATCTTATGTCATTAGGCAGTCTGAATGGAAGCATGGCCCTATTTTCTTTGGGAGAGTTATTTTTCTTACTGCAGGAAAGAATCGCTCTTTACTGCATCATTTTCCTTTTCAGAAAAGATAGGAAACAAGAAGAATCTGCAGGAGCAGCCACTCATGCTAGAAGGTACTTAAGAACTTTAGAAACAGTACCGACCTTTTGGTCTGAGATTGCTTTAGATTCCAGTGACAGTGTAGCAAATACCCCTTATACACACTACCTTTCTGATTTCTACCAGTATTTCAGCTATTCTAACATGAATTCTCTTTCTGCCTTTCTCTGYGTACTTGTATACATACACACACACACACCAGATGCCCAAACATACAGATGAGCTACACTTAGAGGCAGTTGAGCTTGCAACTGGGCATGCTTTGTTCATCCAAAGAAGTAACACAGAACAGTAAGACAGCTCCTGCAGCCTCAGTCCACGCTTCATCCATTTTTCGTCAAATCTTCAGCTGGTGCAGCCCGAGGAAGGCAGGTCCTTCTTCCTTTCAGTGACTTGCTGAGTCCCATGTGGGAAGACTTTTTCCCCCTCTTTCTTAATGAAGTTCTGGTAGCAAGGCACTATCAGGACTTGACTGGCTGTTAGGATGAGCAGTTGGACTGACTCCAAAGATACTTTGAAGTCTACAAAGGCAGGAGCTTTTTGTGAAGCATTCCCAGTCCAATGACTGTCTCTCAAGTCTGACATGCCCTCTACAGTCCTAACATGCTACTTAACTGGATTTTTTGTGCCCTGTCGCTCCCAATGGAACAACTGGTATGGGATTTTACAGTATTTCCAGTGGCAGCCATAAAGACACCCTGCTGTCTCTGCCTAGGAAGGGGACATGGTCATGCCAACCATAGAAAAAAAGTAGGTGCTGCTGTGTTCTGTAATAGACATTTTATTGCAAACTGTAAAAGTGATCCCATTTACATCTGTTAATAAAGGCAGACCCAACTGCAGTCTTTGTTCAGCCATTCCAAAGTAATCTCTCCCATGGATTAGCTGAGGTCCAGCATATGCCACCTCATGAACAAGTGATAGATGTTACAAATAGTTGGGCCCTGAGGTTTTTTTAGGACTCTGCTGGGAGCAGTCCATTCTGAAATCTAAACTACCCCAATCGCCATGCAGGGATCAGAAGTATATTTCAGCAAGAACTGAAAAGGAAAAGCTCAGAGGCAGCATAAATAGAATCAGATTGTCCTTAACTTAATGGAGGAAGGACAATACAATGTAAACAAAAATGTCCAGCTTCAATCTAAGAGTTATTCAATTGTCCACACATGCAGATTAAATCAAAAGGTTTGGACAATAATAAATGATGGTAGAAGGAAGAGAGGATGGTTAAAAGGGATGCAGTGTTTTTACCTAATATTCATTTTGTACACAAAAATAGCTGAACTTGCTTTGAATGTGACCTTCTGGCAGAGGATAAACCTGACAAATTTCACTCTAAGGCTGGAGATTCAGAAGATAACAAGTGTCTGCAATCGATAGTAGAACAAAGAGGCAACATCACCTTTTGGTAATAGGGAAGGGCATGGCTCTACTGGGCAAATGTACACTTCTCTTGCTCTATTGGTTCACCCAGTAAAACCCTAAAAGTTTTTGGTGCTGCCTSCTTCAGAGATTCCTGTAAACGCTCTCTAGCCAACTAATGTGTGATAAAGAAAATTTTCTACTTCATAGTATTTACAGATTATTTCTGCTATTATGGATTAGAAGCAGATGGAAAAATGGAATTGAAATAGTTTCTCTCTGAAGACTGAAAAACTGAATTCTAAGTCAGAGCTCACATTTTAAAATGTAAAAAGTCAAATAATCCCACTTTGATGATTTTGAAAAGAAAAGTTTTCAATGAACTTATTTCTTCATCAACATGGGCTATTTTGAGTCCCCTGAAAGTCTCTTCTTCTTTCAAAARAGCTAAAAACTTTGTATTTTTACTTAAGATTGGTAATTTTTTGTTTCCTTTTGTTGTCCATAGAACATTTGTTTGTCAATGGCTTCTACTAACTGATCACTACCTTTACCCCTTACTCTTTCCAAAGCTTTTTTCTGTTTACTTTTGTACAAAAGAATAAAATATGTCAGTCGTCAGGGGTTTTATTAGATCTCCTCTGGAATAGCAACTCTTCCTGATGAACAGTCACATGGTAATTAAGGTTGGAAAGGACCTCTGGAGGTCATCTGGTCCAATGACTTGCTCAAAGAAAGGCCCGCTAAAATCAGGTTGCTCAACACATCACCCATCTGATTTTTTAATTCACCAAGGTGAGATTTCACAGCCTCTCTGGGCCCCTGTTCCAATATTTGAACACCTTCATGGTGAAGAAGTTTTTTGTAATAACCGGTTATAATATGTGTCATCTGCAGGCTTTTCACTGTACATCCCCAAGAACAATCTGGCTCCATATTCTCTATACCCTCCCATTCAGTAATTTAAGACAATAAGATGTCCTCTCAGCCTTCTCTTCCCAGGCTGAACAATGTAGCTCCCTCAGCCTCTGCTCACCRGGCAAGTGCTCCAGCYCCAATCATCTCGGTGGCCCTCTGCTGAGCTCCCTACAGTTTGCAATGTCTTTCTTGCAATGGGGAGTCTGGCACTGGACACAACACTGCAGATGTGGTCTCAAGAAAATCCAGGCCCAGTCCATCTGCAGGCTGACCATTTTCAATCTGCATTTCATACAGCAGCAGGTGAAAGTATTCGGCACCTTCCAGGCTGTTTTTACCCTGACTGATCAGGAATTGTGCATTCATTTGCTATGACAAGTGACCGCCAGATTTCTGACAGCAGAAGTTGTCAGCTTTCCAGTATTGTAGTTTTCTAAGTTTTAGGACTATCAGACTGTCAACACCATGGGCTGTTGACCTAACAGGATTGTCAGCAGATGTCCCCACTGAATCCCTCCCAATTGTTGTGACTTTCTAACACATTTTTCTTTGGCTTCAGGATGCTTAACTGAGCTGCAGAACACTTCCCCAAATTACAAGGGTAACAACGACAGTAACAACAGCAGCAGAAGGAAAAAAGACTCGTGCAATCATTCAGGGAGGAAATTGGGATACTGAGGTTGGGAATTGGGGGTAGGGGGGATGCTGCAACCGACAGGAAAGTAGATTGAGTTTGAAAAGATTATTTTTAGGTGTGTATACAAGAGGACTCAAGAATATCCCACCTGAGGCTATCTGTGTGCTCACCTTCTGAGATAGCTTCACCAGCAGCACAAAAGAGATAATGCTTTTTGAAAACTAAAAGACAGCACATACACAAGAAACCCATAGTTACATGGCCAGGCAGGATCAGGCTACAAGAAAAAGAGACACACATTTTTTAGACTATCCAAAAGAGTTAAGAAGAGCTAAGTGAAGTTCCTTCAATTTAGATATAAGACAACACAATATAGGTACTAAAACTGAGTAAAACTGACCTAGAACTGCACAATGCAGACACAAATAGACTGTTTGGGTAACTACAAGCCAAATTTCAGTTTCTCCAGGAGACACACCTGTACCCTCTATGTGGCACAGGTGGAAGTATGGGAATTCCCGAAAATGTGATTCGGCAATTTTTTTAAGCTTTTTCTTTCCAAGTTTTAGCAGCTTGGCCCCTGTTTGAACAAGGAAAGAAAAGCGGTGCTTTCAGAAGCTTTTGTTTCATATGGAGATTTGATCTCCCTCTAACAGCATGCTATTGCTATGCATAAAGCTAGCAAGCAACATGGTCATCTGGAAGCTGGAGGTCAGGATTATTTTTCTTAAGCTGCTAGTGAATTGGGTTTGGACCTTGAATAAGTTATTTTATCCCTCTGAGCATGTTCTCTAGTTTTCTGTTATGCTGTGTGAGCAACAGATGTGCTAGCTCCAAGGATTTACAGCAGGTCTGGCTTTGATCTGAGATGTCTAGATTACTACAACATAGCTGAACCAGAGGATCTACAGTTGCTCTAAGCCTGGCACTGCCCTGATTTTCTTACATACTGCAGCGTTTCTCATGATGGAGACGTTTCAGCTACATACAAGCACTGAATTTCCTTCTTCTCCCAATATATCTTCCATCAGGGTCTTGCCCTGGCATTTAAGGTAAAGATTCTCCCGGGTGAAAATAGTCCTGGTTTTTCACTGTCTATTTATACACGAGGTGCCTGGTCAGTGGTTAGTAGCTTTCTTGGCATTTTAGCAGGGCAGATGTAATTCGAATCATCTGACCCTCATTTGTGCTCCCACTTCCCAATCTGTCTCTTTGCCTACATCCTGATTAATGAAATAAACAGGACCAGAACAGCACAGGACCGGGGCCCCATTGTTGTCTGTAACATATACTTTTATTTATGTGCAGACTGTCCTGCACTTTTGCAGACAATGATCAGGCTGGTCCAGGGAACAGTGTAGACCAAGAGCTGTTCTCAGGGGGCAGTTTGGATGCAGACGTGTGTTTTGGAGAAGGGAATTTAGCCACATACACGTAATGTGCAACCTCCCCCCAAGGCCAGTGTGCTAGTAGAGATGTAGCCTTCCATATTTGACCTAGCTTGAATTTTGAAATGCATCCTTAAAGCAGTTGTAATATGCCCCATTCTAGGAAAGTTGCTGCCTAATTTTGACAGCCATAAAAGATATCCTCGTGAAGGATATAGCACTCACATCTGGGAGACAAAACTCTCTTCAAAAATTACTTGCAATTCTTAATAGCACAAGAGACATATGACCAGTGCACTTTCCATAGAAATTTTGGTCTCAGATCTTCTAGACATGTCTGAAAAAAAACCTTGATCTCTCTATGAGATCTGTCCTGTCACAAAATGGAGACTTTCACAGAAARGACTTTAAGATCTTGAAAGGAAAGAGGTATGCAAAAGCAAAATATAATTATTGCTGTACAGCATTCAAATTTTTTCTCAWATTCTTGGGTCTTTTATAAGAAAAGGTGGTGGGAGGGAGGATCAGCACATAACATATAGTACAGAAAAGATTAGCACTGACTTTACATTTGTGCTTCTCCATTGAGTTTCACTGATCTACTTACAGAAGMAGGAGAGAAGATCCTGGCCTAGAGAATCAAACTTCAACAGCAAAACCCATTTACTAGGGGGGAAATTTGCATTTCGTTTTTCATTCTCTCTCCCAACTTTTTTCTTAATAAGACTTCAAACAATAAAAGCACAATAAATACAGATACCACATTAAAAATACTCCTCCATCTCAGAAAATGATGTTCTTAAAGCAATTTTGAATTCCCACCTGTCTTTACGATGATACGCTGAATGGCTGGTTTGTGCTGAATMTATCGTACAAACTATTAAAAAGCTCATAAATCCAAATTACATATTAAAATATACATTTAGCCCAGGAACTTAAACCAGACTAAGGGAAAAAAATTCTCTTTTTCTTTCTYTTAAATTATCTTAAAGTCTTTACTGGCATGCATTTTCTTTTCTCCACTGATTTTACTGACAGCCAATTTTGATAGGTTCTCTTTTTTACCAGCTTTCAATATTTCATGACAGTTGGCACGCCAGTGTTGCCACAGTGATAGGATTTGATGTGACCACCAGTACTTAAAAGTAAACTTTATTTTGGAAGGGATAGCTGCCATCATTTTAAACAGATATGCAGTCCTGATATATTATTCCTACCTTGCTTAGGAGCAGAATATGATGCTAGGTGAGCCACTGAAATCTTTGTCTTGTTTTCCCTCGGGTAAAAGTCCCCAGGGGAGCAACTATCCTTTTCTCTCTTTCTTACGTATTTATTTATGTATTTCCCCACTGCTACCATAGGAATACAGGCACCAGGTATTCCAGCATGGCTGAAAAGGATGCCACTGAGGYCACACAGGAAGATTTGGGGTGTTGCATAGTAGCAGGGGCTCAAGGCAGACAAGATAGGAGCCATCTGTGAAGTGCAGTGTCTTCCAGCTCCTGGTCCTCGTGACCTGGTGTCCTCATGAGACASAAGATCTGGGAATTCCTAACGGCAAGAAACTGCAGATCCTGTCTGAGAGGCAGTATCACACCGTGGCGGCCAAGTTTCCATTGCCTTGTTTAAAGTTCATTTTCAGAAAGAAAAACACATTCCGGCACTCGCCCATGGGAGGTTTGGCTACTCCCCACATAGCCTCATTTTATAAATGAAAAACTGGTATTTAAGAGATATGATGCCATCTGCCCAAAGTCAAAAAGAAAGTCTGCGACTGAACAGGGAACCCAAAAAAAGACCTTCAAMACATTCTTCAGGGACCAAAGGCAAGACATGGGATCTGCAAGGACAGGCCCAGTCCTAAGCCTTCCCCTTTACAACTGCTGTAGCAGAGAGGAATCCTATGAGGAAGGGAGACTTCTGAGGAAGGAACAAAGGTGTTCCTGGATATCCCTGGACTATGCTATGTCACAGGAGCAGTCCCCAAGTACTGGACAAAATTTTGCACAATGTTCCAGTTACAAAACTCTGCTTCATCAGCTTTCAGAGTAGCTTCAGCTTTAGAATGACACARAAATGGCCCTTGTTAGGATTTGGACAGCACAAAACTTAATTCCAAAAATTCGGAGACTCAGCAGAAAGAGAGGAAAGAAGGGAGAACATTTTCAGAAATATGCAGTATACTACAASTATAGACCATATCTTCTGTCTAACCAAACAATGAAGATTTCTTAGAATCATAGAATTCTAGAATATCTAGAGTTGGAAGGACCCATAAGGATTATTGACTCCAACTCCCTGCTCCTCCTACTTAAATCTAAACCATATTATGAGCRTCGTCGAGATGTTCCTTAAACTCTGACAGGCTTGGTGCTATGWCAGYTTCCCCCTGGGGAGCCTGTTCCAGTGACCAACCACCCTCTCAGTGAAGAAACTTTTCCTAATGTCCAACCTGAACTTCCCCTGACGCAGCTTCATCCCATTTCYTTGTGTCCTATCACTGGTCACCAGAGAGAGGAGATCAGCACCTCCCCCTCTGCTGTCCTCCTTGAGGAAGTTGTAGACTGCAATGAGGTCACCCTCAGCCTTCTTTTCTCCAAGCTGAACAAGCCAAGTGACCTCAGCCTCTCTTCCTAAGTCTTGCCCTCAAGACCTTTCACCACCTTGGTCACCCTCCTCTAGAYACAYTCTAGTAGTTTGATGTCCTTCTTATACTGAGGTGCCCAAAACTGCACACAGTACTTGAGGTKCAGTGTATATCCTRTACTTTRTAACAGATTTTCTACAGTCAGACCATGGGCTGATGTGTATTCCTAGGGGTAGTAGTTAGGACCATTTTATGAGGTTTGTCTTAYACTCTGACACTACAGTTCTGTACTGTCCATGGCAATGATGCCAGCAGATAAACAACTTTTGTAAATTTGATTTWWAAAAMAAAWAWATATATATAACAATTAAAACYAGCATCCTGATATTTAATTCTCCCTTTATGTTCATTCTTAGTGATATAAAGACCAAATTCTTTCACTTTCTTCCACTAGATCAATCTACATCAGGGTGTGTCTCTAAAGAGCTGCTAACAAATAGCTCCTSCCACCTTTGCAGAGGTCTTAACATAGCCTGTTCATATTTTTTAAGATGCTCTAGCACATCAGCTCCATCAAAACAACTGGAAAACAGGGATCTCTGGAGAAAACATTTAGGCCCATTGTCTTTTAAGAAAGTAAAAAGCTGTTTCCAGAAAGCCATTATTTCCTTGTTCCTACCRAATGCAACATTAGGGAGCTGTCTGAATATTAGCTATACAGTTATCCATAATTACTGGATTCCATTTAAGACTCTTACACAGCAGACCTGACAATAACCATGCTATTACTGCACATCAGCCCCATCKCTATGGCAATATCTTCTATTTGGGTATCAGAGCTCCTCCTCTTGTTTAATGCATCCTACCTAAGGTCGCTTTCATAAAGTGGGAAAATGCAGTTATGCCCATTTCGTACACAGGAGATGAACACAGAAACACTGCAATGACTTACATGCAAAGTCTGTGCCACAGACATGAATTACACTCCAGAATCTAACTTACAGCAATACTGTAATTTCCTTCCCTCTTCCATTAAACTAAATTTGTTTAAACCAATGTAGCAGCAGATCCTTTATGCACAAGAGTAGTGTTGCATTAAAGTCTTCCCCTCTTTGCTAGTCACAGACTACTAGAGAAAGGGGAATGGTAGGCAGCTTAACATTGGTGGTGCAAGGACTCAAACAGGTAGGAAWCACCTGAGCTATCTTGAGTGATCTGTACTATAGATGTCTACTATGTCTGATCATGACGGTGCCATTTGAGATATCCTAGAGTCTCCCATCTGGCTTCTAGTGGCTGGTCTTGAAGACCGTCAGTCTGTGGAAGTACTGTGTCATTTCATAMTTCCTTGTGCATTTGTTCAGACACCTCAAGCCATCTCAGGTGGCACTAGAAACTTGTTTGTAGGCAACTGAATCAAGCTCCAGCTTGAATCCAGCCAGCCCCATGGCGTTTAATTGGTGCAGAGTCACACAAGGAAAACAATGCGTCTTTCACACTTGGCTAGTCCTATCTCCTTTAAGGCCATGTTYGCTGCCCACTCTTTGCATGGTCAGCAATTTCCTACTCCAGTAATTGTTTAATGTTCCTCCTTGCATTGCTATAAAAGTGTAATCCCCAGTGAGCTAAAAACCTCTTTTCTATGATTTTATGAGATGYCTGTTTGGAGGAGGTCAGGAGTAGGGGTTCTGATGTTTATTATTTGYAACTGGAGATTTTAATTTTCAGCTGCTTTACCTCTTTTTGCAGTTCTTGYCTTAAGTTTACGGCATCTGCTTTGGGAGGTCATCAGCTGTATGAGTTATAACCTGACTTTGAGCAGGAAGTTTAAGTACACAATGTGAATCACTTGATTGATGGCCCATTTGATCAACTKTGCAGTCAGGGTCCTTGCTCTGCTGAAAATCTGACTGCACAGCCAATACTACAAGCATCCCTGGCTGGCAGGAGGATTCAGGGTCAGTAGCTGTACTATAATAAAATCTGCATCACTGTACAGCTGGCATCTTGCCTCTCTCTCCCCCTTGGCTACCTTTCATTGTTCATGTAAGAGATCCAGGTCTGGGGGTCTTTCTTCTGTCCTCCATCCTTTCGCTCAGGCCAGTCTGTCACCCTGTCAGTTGCAAGAATTCCTGTGGTCTTTTGTATCCAGTTGGTTAACCGAGAACAAGGTCTCTGTTGCACTGCTCCACTTTCACAGGAGTGGATCTAACCTCAGAGAAAAGCCTTGATCTTGAACATAAGGGACAGTGGAAATACCACCAGTTTTGGTGGTATTTCCACCAAAGTAAACCAGTTGATTTACTTTTATTTATTTGCTTGTTTTCTGATGAAAGACAACTGTTTGAAAAAGTTGTGTCCTTTCTGCATAATTTTTTGTTTTAATGGAAAGACTAAACTAAAGGCATTTTCATTTTTCAAACAGTAAAAATTCCTATTCAAAAAAAGTGACACATGAATCATTGGGACAATTCAACAATCAAGGAAACCACGGTGCCTCGTGGGAAAGGAAAYACAGATGAGGACACCAGCCTGAGGAAGAGAGGAAACCTCCGGACTACTCTTCCCATGAGCCACCATGCAAGCTTAGATGATAGATACCATTCAATGCCAAATATCTCTGAACTGTAATAATTTGAGTCAGTTTGATAAAATGAATTATTTGATTGTGAAGTAGCTGGCATTGAAAGGCAATGTTCCATTTCTAATCTGCAATGTTCATTCAAAACGTCTGTTCTCTGGCCTCCTAGCTCCCTGATCCTACTAGCAGACTTTGTGGAAAAGCAGCATTGACCTCTCCAGAGGAAGATGTGGTTAGGGAGCACTTAAGCCAACTGAACATGTTCAAGTCTGTGGGATCACAGGGTACAGAAATTAGGGTGCTGAGAGCTGGCTGATGTCATTGCCAAGCCACTCGTCATTGTCTTTTAAAGGCCGTGTATGTTGAGGGAGGTTTCTGATGCCTAGAAGAATGCAGACATAACTCCATCTTCAAGGAAAGGCAAGAAAAAGGATTCAGGGGAACTACAGGCTACTACTAACTACAGTCCTTGGAAGGTCATGAAATAAATCCTCCTGGAAGTTATTTSCAGCCACATTGACATGGTTTTGGCTGGGATGCTTTCTTCTTAGTAGCTGGTATAGTGCTGGGTTTTGGATTTAGGATAAGAATAATGTTGATAACACACCAATGTTTTCGTTGTTGCTAAGTAGTGCTTACACTAGTGAAGGACTTTTCAGCTTCCCATGCACTGCCAGGTGCACAAGAACCTSGGAGGGGGCACAGCCAGGACAGCTAACCCAAACTGGCCAAAGGGATAYTCCATACCATATRATGCCATGCTCAGTATATAAACTGGGGGGAGTTGGCCGGGGGGGCAGCGACTGCTGCTCGGGAACTGGCTGGGCATCGATTGGAGGGTGGTGAGTGGTTGCATCGCTTGTTTTTCCTGGGTTTTGTTCCTCTCTCTCTCGTTGCTTTCCTTTTCATTACAATTCATGATTATTATTATTGTTGTTGTTGTTATTATTATTTCAAGTATTAAACTGTTCTTATCTCAACCCACGAGTTTTCTCACTTTACTCTTCCAATTCTCTCCCACATCCCACCGGGGCAGGGAGGGTGAGCGGGYGGCTGTGTGGAGCTTAGCTGCCGACTGGGATTAAGCCACAACACACATGAAGGACAAGAAAGCAATTGGAAACAGCCAACATGGATTTACCAAAGGCAAATCAGGACTGACGAAGCAGATATTGCTTTATATGATGAGACTGGCTGCCAGGACAAGTGGAGAAAAGTGGATGTTTGTACTGGGTGTCCGTGCCCAGGCACTGGCAGKGGGCTGCAGGGGGCCTCTGYSAGGAGAGGCCGGGGCTGCCCCGTGCCGGACACAGCCGGTCCCAGCCGGTCCCGGCCGGCTCCCGTGGCCCCACCGCAGGACACAGCTGCATTTTGGACTGTCTCTGCTTTTGTTTTGTTTTGCCTTTTACTTTTCTCTTTATAGCATCGAGGATATTATTTCCAGGTTTATTCTTGACATTTACCCAAACTGTTAGAGCCATGACTATAACACTATTATGTCTTACCCTGTTTTTTTCCTTATTACTTCTTTTTTTCTCTGTAGTCTTGAAATTCTCTACATACCTTCAGCCAACTCATTTTTAAGTCAATATGTTTTATCATCAAGTTTTGCTGTTCTCCAGCATTGCTATCCATACACCAATATAACATGCTAGTTAGCCCACATATGCTGATTTCATGGTTATTCTTGCAGATACAATGAAACAGTATTCAGAAAAGGGGAAAAGAAATCCCTTGATGCAGTAGATTCAGGGGTGGAGGAGGTTCAAAGTACTGTGGGGGATTAGTTCCCAAGAACAACATCCTGTGAGCAAGAACCCACAGCAGAGGATGCTTTCATATTTTATACAGMAAAAATTTACCATAAAACAAAAATTTCAAACTAGACTACATCTCTCCCCTTCTCCATTTCCCACTAGTGATTTCTCCACCCCTTTGATGGGAAAGGRGTTCTCTACTTGCATGCTCCCTGCCTGGTAAAATTGCTCTTGAATTCTGTATAGATGCTCAGCTTCAACAGGAGACTGGATTTTGTCACTCTGCCCTTCCACCACAGACGGGACAGATCATACCTGGAGACAGAGATTGGATATTTGAACCCCAGGCTAGGATCTGTTTCGCTGATGGATCTTCCAGTCACTGTTGGGTTTTTTTTTTTTCAGGTTTTATATAAAACATATATTATTATGTTATATAAATATTGGTATATTTATACAATTAAACAGTATATTTGTTATATACAATTTGTTATGAATGCCTCACATATATTATGTTCTATGTATATGATGTATGTTATATGAAATTCATAGCAATTTATATGCAGACACTACAGAAAATGCTTTTTATAAATATCTATAAATGTGTTTATGAAGTTGGCGATTACATAAAACCACCAGCAACAGCTTCTTGAGGAACCCAGTTCTGTCACTGTATGTTAGATTAGATAAGATCTGAAACACTGCACGGAGCTCCTCAGGAGACATCGGCCTTGCGCTGCCTCGTTCCTGTTTCCTGATTACATTTAGACAAGAAGTAGGGGCTCAGAGCGGGCTGTTCTGAGCCCAAGGAAATTTGAAGAGGCAGGAGACTTCAAATGTCGCCAGCCTTGAACGGTGCCTGAAAAAGAGTCGTGGGAATGCGATTTTGGAGCTAGACACATCAGTCTCACTTAAACCTTGCGCTCGCTGTCTGCATCCATGCCTGGATCARTCCCCCAGGCTGGGAAGCTGAATGATAGTTTTATTCCTAAATCTTTCACCGATATGCTGTTACCAGGATCGGTCCCATGATTTCTTTCCAGGCTGCACTTTCCCAGTCACTCAAATATTACTTAACAACAGGCACGTTTTGGGTCAAATCTCAGTTAGCAACTGCTTGTGTAGCTTGGTGACGTCATTGGATGAAGTATCTCCAGCAATAAAGTACTATTGGGTTTTACCAAACCTCTTTGTAATCACTGGAATCTATCCCACTTGCTAATGCGTAACTGAGAGGCTGAGTAACAGAAAAATACTGTTAATATAATAGATTATTGCTCTGTGGGACAATTTGTCAGAAACAGTTGGGAAGGTTGTGATCCACATTAACTCCTGCAAGATCACAGCAAGGGAGGGGACAAGAGACAGCRATTTCTGGAATGAGGAGTAGGGAAAGGGTGCAAAGAGCAGGATAAGCAATTCTCAGAAGCTCTTTGGAAAAATATAAACAATCTGGTAAGGGGGAGGAGGTGTGGGAGCTGAGCAGAAGCAAATTAAAAGGATAATTAGAAAAGAAAAAAAATTGAGCTGCTGAGTACATTTTAGCTGGTGAAGCCAGGGATTTCAGATGTATTCACAGCAGACAGATGGTAAAAAAAGAGGAGAAAACCAACAACCAACAGCATACCCTATAATCAGTTCCTTAGCACGAATATTAGGGGGATTTAGTTAGGGATGGGGAACAAGGAGTTGGCAGCTTTAATACACAATTATTTTATTTTGTATCCTTGCAACAGTGGAAGAGGGATCAGAGCAACCAGAGACAAAAGCCACAGCCCTGGTTTGTTGTGGGACATGAGCTGGAACAGTCAAATAATCCTCACCATCCACCTAGACTGATATTTTAACTGTAGTTTTCACATTTCCCTGAGTGGGACTTCCTTTTTTCTCAGACACAAATGTCTCTGGCACCTGGAAGATTAATTAATGAACATATAGGCTAAATAGATAAGTCATTTTGCCATACCAATAATCAACACATCCTAAAGAAAAAAGAGTGGAAAAAAAGGAACAAATGAAAAAGAACTCAAACACCCCATTCCCCCATCTCTGATAACATCAAATAACAGAAGCTGCAGTAAGCRAAACGGGAAAGAAGGGAAACCATCTCCCTAACGTGATGAAGAAAGTGCATGTCTTCCCAATGCGACAGAATGAAGGACAGAGACTTGCAAAGCAGCTCTGACCGCAGTGCACCCTCAYGGCACGGGGCAGAGACCAATGCAGTGAATTGCTTTGGCTCAGCACCACCTGTTGACTTACTCCCATACAAACCAGTCTGGAGATCTCTACACRGTATGCTCCAGAGTCTTGGATCTACATCTCAGCCCTCTGGGGTCAGGTGGGGTGTCCCTGTGACATACTTTTTGGCAGAGATGCTTCAGTTTGGGTTGCTTCTCTTTTTTAGTGGCTAAACAGAGATACTTTATATGGTATCAGCTTTCTTGGGGGTTGTACTTCAAGAAATGACTTGCTTCACCTGTCTAGTCTAAAGCTGGGCTCAACCTATAGCCAAGATGAAAAGAGTCCTCCCACAGACTTGGAGATACCCTAAAAATATGAAACATTTAATTAAAAAAATCCAATTCCCACTGAAATTACTACCAACATTGATTCAATTAAGAGAAGAATCACAGTGTTTCTAGCCCCCAAACCTGCTAATACATAAGAACATCTGACTCATGAGGACAGTAACCAGAGGCAAGCTATTCACACACTTTATTATTCATGGAATCCTGACTCTGGACGGTATAGATGAGACCAAATTGATTTTAAATAGAGAAGCATTTTTATTGAAGGCCAAAACTTTCTGATAATTTTGCTGATTTCAACAATATTTTAAATTTGCACTGCCTTGCTAATTGGGGATATTTACAACAGAGGCATTAAAAAAAAAAAAAAAGCGTAAAGGTTTGGGCTTTTTGATGTTTCCTTTCAAAATGAAATGGAAATTAAATGGGAATGAAAGCAAAAAAAACAACCTTTGTGATTCCTCTAACATAGTCTCTCCTGTGAAGATGATGATTTGATTTTGAAGTGTTGCAAAATGCACATTATCAGTTCATGTCTGGTTGGAATTGTTTTGTGTGGTTTGGTTTGGTTTGCTGCTGCTGAGGTACTGCRACCCTTACTTAAAAAGTCAAAGGATTTTCCTAAGTGTGTATGTCACAGATAGGTGTGAGATCAGGAGGGAGAGTTATCCCTCCTAACCATGGATCTCCCATATTTCCCCTCACTCCATGTGGTGCTGCTCATGAGCTGTGAATCTCTGGTCATGGCTACAAAGACCCCCAACTCCAAGAAAGGGCTTCAGCCTTCCCGGCCCTGGCCAGGGGGGCAAGTAGAGACCAGGCAGTCTCRCCCTCCATGGTCTTTGCAGACAAAGTCCATGCTGTGCCATAGCTTTCCCAGAAACCCTCAGAGGCAGGTCTCCAGCCTCCCCACTCCCTCCAGGCCAGCAGTACCAGTCATACAATGAGCTGCATTAAGCATCCTCAGCTATGGGAAGTTTCCTGTAACAGCTCTGWTGCAGATCACGTTTCCTACAAGCCTTTTCCTCTCCCAGCTGGGATGCCCCAAGTCCCTTTTTGTGCTGCCCAAAGTAGGGAATAAAACGGCCTGGAGGGCCTGACGCAGAAAGAAGTGTCAGAATATGGTGGATAACACTGTATTCACTGGAGGTACAAACTTCCTTTCAGAAGAATTTCTGAAGAATAAAAGCCTTCACTTCCCCCTGGCACCAGGCCTGGCTTTGCAACAGCTATTTCCATATTTCACTTGTTTCATCTTGGAGGCTGTGATTCTTTGATAAATCAGGACTTGCATCACTTCATCTCCCACTTAACTAATTTGATGAGGAAAATGGAACTGCTATGGTGGCAACTTAAGTGTATAAAAGAAAAAAGTTAATGCAAAATTTTGATTCACCAAATTTAAAGTCCATTTCCATTACATTTAATAAGTTCAGCCTCTCTTAGTTCATCTGTACTTATCTTTAAGTCTGCATGGCTGGGTGGCATTAGAAATAAGAAGATTATTCATAGTAGGGTGCTCTGCCTATGAACTTTTTCTTAGCTCTCAGTAAAGATAAAGAATCTTTGCTCAACTGTATATCATTTCRTAATCACGAGTGGTCAGCTTTTCTGTTCTTATAAAATCAAATCTCACACCACCAGCCACAGACCTTTCAAAAAATACCAAAAGTGGTATAATTAATTCAGAGTAATCATTAAAGTATGAGGATAGTCTGATGCATGTTTTTTTATTTCCCTCCAAGCATACATGAATTATGAGAGCCAAATCACAGCTCTTGTAAGGGACTAGATCATGCATTTGTGTAGGGAGAGGGGAGGGAAGGGAACTTGCTACATGAGTTCTCACCCTTTCACTGTAAATCCATGCACAAACCGTTTGGGTCTAAAGGCCTGAATCGTGATGTAGTACACCGAATCAAGGAAAAGTAGGCAAGGAAGTGAGCCCAAGGAAAAAGATCTATAATGATTGACATGAACATGGTGGGGAGGGAGCATGCTAAAGGGCTGCCTCTGGGATGGCAGCAGGTGCTTAAATTCCGAAGGATTTAAGGAGTAATTGGGGAAAAAAAAAAAAAGAAGAAAAAAAAAAAAGGCGAGAGAAAAACTTCCACACAATCTTGCAGCAGCAGCAGCTGGTGCTTCCCAGTCTGTGGAGTCAAGGAGAAAGAGCGAAGCCCTTGGAGCCGGCGTGGGAGCAGGTGGGGGAAGGCACTGCTGTTATTTGCAGCAGACGTTCCTTAGCAACAACCTTGAGCAGATGGGAGCCCGGGTACCGCTGTGCAGAGGCTCGTCAGCAGCCCCTCGTCTCCCTCAGCCTCTGCCCTGGGCAGGGGCAGGTAAGACAAGACAGCAAAGTCTACCAGAGAGCTTTTCTCCAGATATAAAGAAAGGGATAAGGAGATCATCTTTGCTTGTGCTAAGCTGAAGCCCAAAAAGATGTGAACAAATTTTATTTAACAAGTTTGATAAATACCAAAAACATTGTTGTAATTAGATATATAGTAGTGGTAAGTAATTACAGAAGTGTTACACATACACATACATAGAGAAAAACATAAAACATATTCTTTTACTACGGCTGAGTAACTTGGATTTCTAGGGATGCTGAGAAATCTTGGAAACTTAAAGAAAATATATGTGACCATCAGTGTCTTAAGGCTATCCTGAACCACATCTGGGAACAAAAAACAAAAAAAAAAAAAAAAAGAAAAAAAAGGGAAGATACCAGGTCTTAATCTGCATCTGAAGTAAAATATAAGTTGATGGATGATCCGTAGTTAAAAAGGTTATTTGAAAATGGACAGTTCACAGATGCAGAGCATTTCAGAGAAAGTATACATTGACAGATGGATGTATTACCAAATTAAAGAAAACAGAAATCTTCTGTGGGATAACTAATTAATCTTGTACACGGAGAATGTGGAGAATCATCAAAGTTGAACATAGCTAACAGAAGTGGAGCTGACTGTAGACAGTGCCCATAAGACACAAATACCACCAAGTTGCACAGACACCCCTTTTTTCTTCAAAATCAGATATGCAGAATTGAGCACTCTGATATCCTGTATGTGTAAATATTGTCTTATTATCATTAAAGGAAAATAAATTCTACTGCCTGCAGTTGATCTGGCAACATGCCCTTGAGACTTGGTTGTAATCTGCATGCAAAAGACATGGGGAATAAAAGTACAAAGGCCATAAAACTTCATGGTCAATAAAGAGACATAATTGTCTCTAGGGGGAAGGACAAAAGCCCTCTTTTGAGAGTTGGTACATAATAARATGTGGTGGGATTTCTTGCACCTTCTCAGGGGCAGGATGTAGTTTGAAACATGTCTGTGGCCAAATTAGGATTATATCAGGCAAATTTGTGCCCTCAATGCCTCTTTTCTATTAATATCACCATTAATGAAAATCTGATAGATTAATTGATTTATCTTGGTTGATTACCTTGATTAATCAGGACCTAGGTGAACATCTTAAAGACTTAGGAATAGCTCTGTAGCCAGCAAAAGCAGATAAACACTTGATTATGTATTCTGGTGAGTCAAACTCACCCATATGGGATCTCATCTCCTGTGTCTCCATTTCCCTTCTGCTAATCTAACCTCTTAGCAACATTTTAGCAATTCCTGTGGGTGATACAAGCAGTGAATAGAAATTGAAAAACTACAGATGAGTCTGAACTTACTTCCATTAAAGCCAATGGATGCTTTATTCCATTAACATCAAGGACACCAGTCTGAGTGATAATGGTATTTAATATTATTCCTTTGGCAATGTCTGGACAAAATGAGAACTCCTTTTTCTTGCTTCTGTAGATGTATAGACCAAAAATAGTGAAACCAGAGTGAGGCTGAAGTTTTCTTTCTTATCAGAATTTGCTGATTATCCAGAATTGTGCAATTTTGAGGAGGTGGTTAGTTTTACAAGCTTCTTATGTGTACCCTTCCAGTTTGCCTGTTTCAAACCTTTCAGTCCACTTGCCCATCCACCAGGTTACCAGAGTTTCTGAAGATTCCCAGTTTCTTGACAGCTCACCTGCCGATGGGGCAAGATAAGAGCAGAGAGGCTTCATGGATCCTCAAGAGCCAAAACTCCCTGTCTGCTATCTAGCAGACCACCATGCTCTCAGGGTCTCCAGGGTTTCCACAGCTTCTGTTCATCAGCTCCAGAGTCAGGGCTCAATCCCCTTTCACAGGTAATTTTCAATTGTTATTTTTCCTTGACAAGCAATAAAACAAAATTTCAAAATATCAGATCTTATGTGAAAGACTTCCCTGCCCAGACTCCTTAATCCAAAACCTGGGAGCGGGACCTGGACCTGGTACCAGCTTTGGTATACAGGCAAAGTATGTTCAGGCATTTTGTTCAGGGCGTAGCCAGACAATGTCATTGCGTGGTCTCAGATGTGGCCGTTTCTCAATTTCCAGTTACTGCCCTATCAATCAGATCCATTTCTATGCAATATGAAGCGGACCGAATGAAACCACGGGGGTTGGGGTGTGTGTGTATTTATTTATTTATTTATTTATTTATTTATTCAGCATTGTAACAGTTAAGGAGGGCTCACGGGAGGAATTACTCATCTCAGCTAAAAGGGCAGCAACCTTTAGCCAAAATGCACTAACATTTTACACTACTCAGATGTGAGCTCATGCACACATCTGGCAACACCTATAAACTGATTGTGCTAAATCTGTGTATACCTACATCATCTTCTCTACTGTACTGCAAAACAGCAGTGTTACCATTTCTAGATATACTATTCTTAGCTGCCTTAATGTGAAATAAGTTTGGTTTAAATTGATATAGGAGTGTCCAGGTACTTGCAGTACAACTGTTACGTTGATTGAGACCACTTCTTCACTTACGCATTAGCTACAAGTAGTGTAAATGGGCAGGTATGGTTAAGATAAGGCAAAAAAGCAATATTATTACTATTATTATTATTATTGCTGTTGTTGTTGTTTTTGTTATAGCACAAATAAATTGCAGCTGCAATCTTTGTCCAGTCAGTAGCAGGAACTACAGCTTACCACCTTCTCAGCCATTATCAGGCAACAATTCTCTAAACATAGTATGGGCAGAGACTGAGGGTAGCAGGCAATGTCCGTATACAACATCCTTGCCTCACAGCTGCTGCCAGCATGTCCATTTTCCTTTTGTTTAATCAGGTAATTTAAAATAGCTTCTCCCACCCCTCTTCACACCCACAAAGCAAAAGCCACTACTGACATTTCCAAGACAAGAATATGCAGTTTTGTATTCTTTATCATTCTATCCTCCACCAGGGCTGATTCTTTTAACTGGTAGAAGAGCCAACTTCACGTTTCATAGAATATGCCCTTTTTTATGCAAAGCATTAGCTAGAATGACATTTCAGCACTGATCCTGAGAAAAGGACATTGCAAAGTGTCTTTATGGTGAGATAAATCCAGTGTAGCATGAATAAAAAAATTTCCAGTGCATTTCCATTCTGATTACATATCTACTTGGAAATCTAGATAGCTTGTTTAAACCATCAATCTACTGGGTTCAATGCCATGGAAATTGCAAAGAAGTTCTGCTTTGCAGGACCTCCTGTACTGTATCTTGTTGAACAAATTTGAATGTGCCTATGTACAGAGTAGAAAAATTTGGTTGTGACAATTCTCTGTATGGATTGTGTCACTTTTCATACTAAACTGACTTTTTCAGGCTTCAGTTCAGCAGGTTATGTCACTTGACTCCAGAATAATTATTTTGAAAAAGACTGTTTTTTTCTGTACTTCCATAGTAAATCTGTTCTGTGGGGTTTTTTAAGGGTTCATAGGATCCTTTAAAAAAGGATCCATATCTTGTATAATTTACTATTGTCTTATTGTGCAAGTATTATTATCACTTCTATTTTTCACTCATAAAAGTAGTAACATGGGAAACAAGCCCTTACTTTATTTTGTGAAGATTCATCCTTTTCTAGAAATTCCATGATCTGGCTAATCCCTAAAGATAAAGATTAAATTTCCCTGCCAAAGATCCAGGCACCAAATAGCAAGTGATGTATTTCTGGTGCAATCATTGTAACTGTCACCAGGCATACAGATAGTGACCTGTGGGACAGGGAAAATCTTGACACAGATTTCTCTAACCGACCCTTTGGCTTATAGGTTACTTTTCTTTCAGTGTACTTCACATATTACACAATGTCACAGTCACTACAGGATACACAGATACAGTGCTGAGGCTGAACTGAACAATTGCAGAACAAATCTTAAAACCTTTTACATTTAACTCTGATTKAGAGGGAGGAAGAAATATGATCTCAAAACTGCTGTTTAAAAAAGGCTTTCAAAAAAAAATAAAACCCAATACGGAAGAGGTCATTCTTGGATAGCTTCTTGGACACCTTTTTTGTTTGTTTGTTTGTTTGTTTACAATTCTGACATTACATATTTATTTCATTCCCTTTTGGTTTTGACACTAAAAAAATCCCATCATATGAAACTCCCTGTATTTCACTTACCCCTAAGGGTACTTAAAAATAGCAGTCTTTTTGTGTGTCTTCATGGCATTTCTTTTAACATACTTTTCCCTATTTTTAATTTTAAAAGTTGTCTAGTGTTAAATATTTCAGATGTTCTGGCACACTTATTTTAAGCCTCCTGGCCCTTCTGCAGAACCACCTCCTGCAGGAGCGAGACGCAGCTTTCATGCCAGATTGCCTTACAATTTCCCAGTGACAGCTACCCGCCTCCTTGTTTACCTTTCTGAAATAAGTATAATGCAACCTTCATGGTAGAGGGGCAGATAAGCAGCCATCTCCTAAGTCCTTGTGTAACAGCATCATCTCTTGTGCAAGGCAGGGACAAGGATCACCATAAAGCACACAGAGGGTGGAGGATAAACCACCCTAATCTCTCCAGTCAGCTTGTGTCATGGCCTAGAAGATTGCACATAAACAAGGGCTTCTCAGATCTGGCTTGTCTGGCTACTACCATAGCTGTAGGTCCATTCTGAGCTCCGTTCTGGACAGTTTACACATGTAAGAGGAGTCAACCCTCCATATTTTCCACCCAAATATTAGTACACCCTCACTCCCTTCCCTTAGAGCAAAATTCCATGCCTGTGTCCAAGCCTTCCACCATCTAGGACCCAGAGCTATGTCCTCATGAACACATACCTACAGTCATCACTTTCATCCCAATACTTTCCCCACCTGCACTTGCATCAGTGCTTCCTGCCTCATCCTTCCTTACCAGTTGTTTTTCACCCATCCTCTCGGATTTTAATAACCAAACAGGTATTTAGACAGAAGTGCATGTGTTCTTATGCCTTGGCTCAGATATATCTCTTTGAAGAAGCCACCAGGAGCAGCTGCCTTGTTCCTTTTGCATTTTCTTGTGCCCTATCTATGGYATGCACACCATGCTTGATAAACTCTGCAATAAACTACTCCAGATTCCTGAGCTGCCTGTCTATATGTCTTTTCACTAGCAATAAGGTCACTCTTAAAAATAAAGCAATAAAACTTCCTCTAAGTAGAAGGAAATGACCTTTATCTGTTGCATGTCTAAGTAAACTGCATAAAAATAACATGAAGACTGTGACATGAGATAACCAAAGATGGTAAATTTAGGCTGACACTTTGTCCTTAACTTGAACTGTTCAACGAGAAAGTATACAGTAAAAACAAAGATTTGGCCTTAAATCAGATTCTCCTGGGATATGTTATTCTGCTATACGCTTAATATATTTTCAGGTACTTCCTGAGCTGCCTGTTATATGGGACAGAATCACTGGGAAAGCAGGAATGCTGAAAGACCATCACTGGGGATCAGAGTCCCTTAGGACCAGATGCTATAAAGCTAAATCACAACAACAGAGTCCCTGCCAGACAACTCAGAAGTTAGTTAAATGCCAGAAGGGATACAACAGATGAGCCATTCAGACAGACAGGGGGAGGGAAAAGAAGAACAGGCACTGGCTGAATGGATCTGATAACGAAAAGAACGAAGGTCAAATGAAAAAGACTTGTGGATCTTGACATGGCGGTTTCTTGCACATGTGGGGGTTACGGTAGGGAAAGCATCAGTAAGCTTGAAGARGAGTTCAAGTAAGAAACACACATGTGGGGCTATCTTCTGTTCTTTGTCATCTGGAACAGTCTTTTGGGTGACTCTGGTTTTGTACAGTCTATCCAGTTTAAAKCTAAGTGTTCTGAGATTAAAACCATACAACAAAACACCTTAAAATATAAAATGCAAAACCATGCCAAGTGACACTTGGGACACTGGGGGAAAAAACTTCTCATACTCTGAGAAGTCAGACTGCTTTCCAACCAGGTAGCCAAYGCAGGTGTTTCGGTTCATTTGCTCTTTGTTATTCCCAGCTGTAAATCCTCACTTCATTTCTCTTTATATTTAATGGCCACAAATAGTCTATGAAGTTCAAGAAAGAAACAAAAAATTAAAAAAASAAAGCTAAATTAATCTTTTTAAACCTGATCCCATTCAATTAACACACATTTAAGGAAAATAGACACTGAACTGGGATTAACTGGATGCCATAGTTTTTATTTAGAATCATAGAATACTTTGGGTTGGAAGGGACCTTTAAAGGTCATCTAGTCCAACCMCCCTGCCATGGGCAGGGACATCTTCAACTAGATCAGGTTGCTTAGAGCCCCATCCAACCTGACCTTGAATGTTTCCAGGGATGGGGCATCTAACACCTCTCTGGGCAACCTRTGCCAGTGTTTCACCACCCTCAGTGTAAAAAATTTCTTCCTKATATCTAGTCTAAATCYACCCTCTTTTAGTTTAAAACCATTCCTCCTTGTGCTGTCGCAACAGGCCCTGCTAAAAATTTGTCCCCATCTTTCTTATAAGACCCCTTTATGTACTGAAAGGCTGCAATAAGGTCTCCCTGAAGCCTTCTCTTCTYCAGKCTGAACAACACCAACTCTCTCAGCCTTTCTTCACAGGAGAGGCGTTCCATCCCCCTGATCATTTTYGTGGCCCTCCTCYGGACCYGCTCCAACAGGTCCATGTCTTTCTTGTGCTGAGGGCTCCAGAGCTGGACGCAGTACTSCAGGTGGKGYCTCAYSAGAGCAGAGTAGAGGGGCAGAATCACCTYCYTCGACCTGCTGGACACGCTTCTTTTGATGCAGCCCAGCATACGGTTGRCTTTCTGGGCTGYGAGTGCACATTGCCGGCTCATGTCCAGCTTTTCATCCACCAGCATCCCCCAGACCTTCTCGGCAGGGCTGCTCTCAATCCCTTCCTCCCCCAGCCTGTATTGATACTGGGGGCTGCCCCGACCCTAGTGCAGGACCTTGCACTTGGCCTTGTKGAACCTCATSASGTKCACACGGGCCCACTTCTCGAGCTTGTCCAGGTCCCTCTGGATGGCATCCCGTCCCTCAGGCATGTCAACTGCACCACTTAGCTTGGTGTCATCTGCAAACTTGCTGAGGGTGCACTCGATCCCACTGTTCATGCCGTTGATGGAGGTATTAAACAGTACTGGTCCCAGTACGGACCCCTGCGGGACACCATTCATCACCAATCTCSATCTGGACATTGAGCCGTTGACCACTACCCTCTGGATGCGACCATCCAACTAATTTCTCACCCACCGGATTGTCTACCCATCAAATCCGTATCTCTCCAGTTTAGAGAGAAGGATGTTGCAGAGACCGTGACAAAGGTCTTACAACCTTAGTCTATATGAAAATACATCCAAGATATGAATCACGATGTGTTGTTCGCTACAAGGTTGTTGTAATTGATGCTCCAATAAGGCTCAGTGCCATCCAGAAACACTGTCTCCCTAACCCTAATAATTGTAGACCTAGCTGCTGGCACACAGCTAGTTCCTGGATCATTTGGTTACTGGAACTGACGCTCTTATTTCTGGCCCTGGGAAACAAATGAAAGACTCAGGGATGATTTCTCAAAAGGCAAAGTCTCACTTTGATCACCAGTGAACCAGTCATTTGCCATCTGATAGTTCACATCCACCTTGGTAGAAGAAGAAGGGGTAGACTTCTTCTTCTGGTGCCTCATGCAGGCTAAGCCAGCTTCCTACCTTGGGGACAATTTATTCTGGGTTAACTGCAGTGGGCAGCTAAGCACCACACAGCTGCTTGGTCATACCCCAAGTCGGATGGGGAAGAGAATCAGAAGGGCAAAAGTCAGAAGAGCCCTGGCAAACTTCACACACACACACATCAGTTTTATTGCTCAGCACAACATCATATGGTATGGAATATCCCTTTGGTGAGTTGGGGTAAGCTGTCCTGGCCGTGTCCCCTCCCARCTCCTTGTGCACCCCCAGCCTACTCGCTGCTGGGGTGGTGTGAGAAGCAGAAAAGACCTTGACTCTGTGTAAGCACTGCTCAGCAGTAAYGAAAACATCTCTGTATTATCAACACTTCTTTCAGCACAAATCCAAAACATAGYYCCATACTGGCTACTGTRAAGAAAATTAACTTAATCCCATACAAAACCAATATACAAATCAAGACCAACATCTGTGTAGAATTTTAAATCTGTTCTTTAGTCAAGTTTTTGAAATTCAAATGTTGATAGCAGGACTAGGAATGGAAACTCAAGAGTTGAATGCCAGGAGGTAGTATGCTCACCAGAGATGGTCTTTCTCATGTAGCAGAAAAAGGTACAGCAGAAAACGTAAACTGGAAAGAAAAGAAGCCAAATTTTAACGTAAGAGGTAGTGAAACATTGGCATATTTTACCAAGAGAAAATTTTCAGTCAAAATGGGAATTTTTTGTTGAAGTTATACAGTAAAATTGTGGTTTTGCACCTCAAGATACAACACATGGATCATGAAAGTGATTCTTTCTGGCCTCAAAGTATATAAGAAGTCATTGATCCCAGGTGAAAATATGAATAAAGTTCAAAACATTTTTTCTACTTGTTTTTCTGTAATATCTGCTTTTCTCAGATATCGTCTTTTCTTCATTGCTATCTTTGTTAGTCCTTGGAAACCCTCACCAGGGTGATAAGCCAGTATCCTGTTGTTCCACATACTGCACAGACTGACAATAAAAAGACATCGTCTACCCCAGAACTGCTCACAGTAGAGCTGAAACTGAACATCTGGGTAGAGGTGGGGAAACCAAGAAAACAAAGGCAAGAATTCAGGCTGCAGAGGGGTTCATGACAAGGATGGACTTTAAGGGTATTTTGGGGGGGTGAGGCTATGAATTTTACCATTTGTTATGGGAAACTCACAGGAGTAAGGGAGACGGCAACAAGTGGAAGCTGGCAGATCGTGGGTGGAGCAGAGGCAGGAGTTGACATTGTGATAATGATTGAAAAGAGGCTGGGTGGATAGTTCAGTTAAGTTCAGTTAGATCAGTTAAAGCAAATAGGTGCTTTGTTTTGGTTTTCTTCTAATAAGAAAGGAGAATCCTGAGGGAAGTGCAAAAAGATGGCATGAGAGGGGCAACATGGTCAAAGTAGCAGCCTGGGAGAGCACTTCCGACAGCAGTGACTTACACAGGTATGAGGAAGGCAAGCTTGTATATGATGGGGTGACAGAGAAGTATCTTGCTTATCAGAACAAGAGCTAACCAAACCTGGGCAGGAATGTCAGAACGGCTGCAAAAGCCTTTAGTTTAGGAAAGATGAGGACCTAAATTTGAACATAACTAAGGACCTGCAAGCCCAACAAAACAGTGGGATTATCTGTAGCAAACCATTTTGGACAACGATTGTAGACAGTGACTTTAATAAGAGCAGGAGAGGGACATGGGGCAGAAGTTGAAAAGGCAGTTAGGGTTTTTTTTCAGGTTTGTTTGCCTTTTGTTTTTCTTTTTCTCTTTTCTTTGAAGAAATGTGAGATAAAGGAGCAGATAGGCCAAGGGGTAATGCTTGCAAGATGGGGGAGTCACTGGTGCAAGAAGAGAGTGAGTAAAGAAGGGAGGTGGRTGAAATTTTTCTGCCTCTCAGATTGGGGGAAGGAACCTAAATTTAAACCACCAAATTTCTACATGTTTTGTGGAAATACATAAAGGCAGACCCAAGTTGTTATTGACCTCACCAAGGAATGGTGAACCCCAACCTCATCTATAATTTACACACCAGAGAATCCACATGCGAGGGGAATGTTATGAATTCTCCACCCATAGAAACATGCTTAATGAGAACAATTATCTTGACGTGAAAGTCCACAACAGTGGAGGCTCCACCATGCATGATTCACTGCTCACAGCAGCACTTCCTAAAACAATAGACTCAATTGCTTAAAATATTCCTCAGTTCCATTTTTGTATTGGTACCTTTCTGATGTGTATTTTATTCTTCTTAAAGCAAAAGAGAGAGATAACAGAAACAAACAAACAAACAAAACTTACAATTGATGTTTTTAATTGCAGTTCTCTGGGAGGGATGACCAGTGATCATGAGTTATTTTGGGTTTTTGTTGTGCTTCATGACTGCATCGGTGTCACTGGTATGTGGTCGCTTCCTTCAGCAGAAAGAGTCCTGACAGAAAAGCCAAACATCTCTGGTGAGAATTCACACAACACATCACATTCCTCCCAGCATCAATAAGAAAAAATAAAACTGAATGGTCTTTTAGATTGACTGAATTTCTTTCCAGTCCTATTTGGAACATGGTAGAAATTTTACTACATTGAGTAGAAGGCTTATTAAAATAATTGTGGTAAGTAATGTTGTACATTTTGACAGTGTCAAAAGCTACCATCAGTTTAAATTTATGAGTTAAAACCAAACCACACTGTAGATAAATTCCCTTATGAATACTAACACATAAAGGTTTATTMATTTTTATTTTTATTTATTTTTCCATTTTAACAAGAAAGTTTTAATAGCATTTTTTCCATCCGTTTAGGCCCAGCTCCAATTTCAAGGTAAGAGGTTGGAAAATATTTTTCCACGGTGTAAAAAATATCAAAACAAAGTGGTAGTTCAGCATGACAAGACAACATATCACTGTCCAGCTGGGATGCCAGGAGGAAAATCAAAGCAAGCACTGGTGTTTGTAGGCTCCTGCACAACATGATAAATGTACGTTGTTATCTCAAGAGAAAGGAAGATGAGCTCAGGAAGTGTGTAGTGAACGGTGCTCTGTCTTTGAGAGACAGCAACACTAGGAGCAATGGYGGTTCCAGTAAAGCTCTGCTACCTAAAACACTTTTATATTGAGCTGTTGCTAATCAATACCAAGAAGAACTCCTGTTCCTGTATCTTCTACAGGAAAGACGCCATTCAGACCTCCTACAACAGGTTCATGGCTGATGGGGGACCTTGGAGCCCCTTCTCAGAGCCAGCAAGGAAGGGCAGAACTCACGGGTTAGGATCCATCTTACCTCGCCTGCCAAGAAGAAGCTGTATCTCCTGCAGGCTTGTGACAGAYGATCTCCCATTTCCAGTGGAGGGAGACAAGAGATATTTGGCGGGTGGCTAGTCCCATCCTAAGGTGACTCCTAAGGGAGTTGCTGAGAGTTTTGGTGCACTATGGGATGTGATTTTAGTTAAGAAGGGAAGGAAGAAGGAAAGGAGAGGAGAGAGGGRTAGGGTGGCGTGATTCACTTGTATCCTTCCTCCCGGGCTATGCTGATGCCATGATGTCCCTGCTTGTCACAGCCAGTGCAAACAAGAGATAGAGGAACTGTCATGCATTCACTAAATGCCCTGTAAAAAGTGTCTCTGATCCACTCAGAGAAAAACATGTACAATGTTACTCAGTTGATCATCAAAAAGGAGGGGTGCCTGAGGAGATCAGTGCTGAGATTGACCCCGGAAAGGGGCAGGGGAAGTGGGGAAGCAGGTTGTACCAGGCAGATAGCTGAGTTTCTCACCCCCATTCTGTGCTGTAGGGTGACATTAGCTCCTGTGATTGAATGGGGGCCTACACATAGATATAAATAAATAAATTAAAATTCCTTGCACAAACATGAAAGCTGAGAGTGTTTCATTCAGGCCTGACTGTTACTTTTTTCTCCGCACCAGGACTGGACCACTGTGAGGTATAAAGAAGCATTGACTCTATTAGGTCTTAGCTATTCACCATATTAATCATAATCCAGCTCACCTTACAAAAAGTAAATAACATCTTTAAGATTATCAGACTCAGTTTTGAGCAACATTTTTCTTATTAAACAAGCACACAGGACTGAGAAAAATCAATAGGAGAGTTAGACTAGCCTCCACGTAGAGGGTGTTTGTTATCACCCGTAAGTCGCTGTAAAAGATGACAAAGCTGCCACATCATGGAGAAAAGTAATTTTGCAGGGCTCAGGTGGGTTCAAGTTTCCGTCTTCTCCYCTCCTGTAATTCAGTGCATCATGTGTTTCCACCAGATATAGATAAATGAATCTGCTAGTCTGCCAGACACAGATGGTCACCACAGTGACAGAGCTCAGTGTGATAATTTCCATTTTATAGGCCATGATTCCTTCTCTGTTCTCTTTAGCAGTAAAGAAAGAAATTCTAATTCTTCACGGACAGTGCAAGTTGGTGTGATTGGGCAGATGTAACAGCCCACAATTGMGGGTGGCTGGCTGACCACATCCATCTGTGGAAAGGAGGGGATTCTCATTTCAGCTGGCAGGAGGAAACTTGAGTGACCTCCACCACATTCATCACCTGAGTGACACGGTCCACCTCCCTGACTGTCCCAGTCATCTCAAATAACTGCAAACAGCAATGTAAATTCAGTGAAATTGGTATAGTTTAAACTAAAGTCATCAAATATAAAAAAAGTTTTAGTTTCCAGATAGTCTGATTCTTCTGTGCAGTATCATAAATATGAAACTTTAAAAATTAATTACTGATGCTAAGTTTTTTGGGGAAGAGATATTTTTGTTGTTTGTTCATTTGTTTGTTGTTAAGGGAGGAGATTGTTTTTTACCAAAATGGAAGTTCATCTTAAATTCTTTCTCGGTGTGTAAGAGCTATTGTTCGTTTGTATTACAATACGGCATTAGAGCTTGCAGCTGTAGTGGGAAGATCAGTTGGAACAAGATGAGGTAAGTAGCCATTCCAGATAAATGTTTCTAATGCAAAGGAAAGGTGATAAAAGGAAAAACAGAAGCAGAGAAGGATTAATCAAATTGCTTGTGATTTTAGAGCATCCTTGTGTCAGAGAGAGAATCCTTATATTTGCCTTCCATTCAGTAAACTGATTGTAGTGGGAGTTACTGTACATCAGTGAAAACATGTATGTGTTAGATGTTAAGAACACTGAGAAAAATAATAATAGCATTAAAAAGAAAATATGTGGGTTTGCAGTAGTACCTGTTGCGGTACCAATCTCAGACATACAAGAAAGATACCGCTTTTCCTTCTCCTCCGCTCTGTAGCTACTACATGGGTAGAATAAAACTTTATTCTACTGTGACTTTCAAATGGGCGCTAAGCTTCGCAGTTCACTTTTGTTACCTAGATTAATGGGCTATTATTTTCTGTGTTTGTCTTACTACCTTTGTCAATTCTGACTTGAAATGTAGCTACTGATGATCAATAGGGCCTCTAATATGCACATATTTACATTATTAGAAGTAATAAGTCATGCACAGAACTCATAGCTGAGAGTTTACTTCATTAGCTATGTTCTCCAGACAGTTTCATAACCTTCACCTGTCCTCTGAATATATTTTGTTAACTAGTATTGAGTGACTCTCTAAAGTGAATACTGTAATCTGTATCATGAAATTAATCAATAACACTTGCTATCCTTGATATTACATTCTGGGGACATTTAATTGTACATCTCTGGAGCACAGCGTTGTTTTAACAATGTGTCAATATTAATAGCTCGTTGCAATGAAAAACAAAAATTTTATTCCATTTTTAATGATATAAAAATTGGTCCTCATTTGATGTAATAGAATTTTTAATCCAGAAACTTAATGTTTTCTATGAAAACAGAATTATTTGCAGAATCTTCCCAATTTTCAACTGAAATTCCAGGTATTGCTGCAAATTTCCTGCCAGTGCACTGAAACCAGGATAGCTTGCAATCAGATTAAGATCATTTTAAGCCACCATCTGCATTTGGTCTCAAGACCACAACATCTGTATGAAAGTATGGTTGATGCACACTACAGGCAGGCTTTCACTACAAGCAACCACTATTCAGGGGTGAATATGTGGTCATCTAGAACAGCAATATGTGGAGCTGTAAGCATGGGAAGGGGAGTGCCTCTCTAGGTCTTCTGAAAGAAGGAGAGGTCTCTGAATGAAAACACCTGCCATCTGATTAGACAGAAAATCCCACAGGATACAGTCTACTTGAATACCCAGAAAAYAAATCTAGATAAAGCCATATATGATTGTTTCACAAAGACATAATTTCTGTCTCTTTCTCCTCCACACCTTTTTATTAAGGAAGAGAATGAGTCATGGTTGCCTCTTTGTAGCCCACCCTGAATTTGCCTACAAGCTGCAGTTACAGACGACAAGCACTTTTCTGAGGTGTCACAGTAACTTAGTAAAAGTTTCCACCTTAGGCTAACCTCCTGGCTCTGAGTCTTTTGTGGAGTATCTCTAGGGAGCTCCACACTGGGTAGAGGGATAGTATCCAGTTCTTCAGTTTGGTATTCAACCATGATAGGCAAGATATCCTCCCTTCCTCCCCCTATTCTCTTTTCTATTTATCATATACCTTCTAATTGCTGCAACAAGMAATTTGTCTAGGCAGTGGAGCACTTTCACTACAGAGTCCTGCTTTGTCTGTGGAGCAGGTCCAACATATACATGCAATATGTGCATGTATTTGCATAATCAATGGCTGGAAGGTAGTATATATTTATGAACAGCACCAATTTGGCTGTCACAGAAAATGATAGTTGCAGTGATTCCCAAGCTATGTGTTATACATGTTAAAAAACACATAAGTTTTTTTAAGAACTAACAGTAATCAGTGTTCTTTTTAAGTAAAGAGGGAAAAGGAGACACTGCTTTTGGGTTACAATCTGGTTAGATAGTTATGTTATAWGTGTCTGGGATCATTTTTTGGCACAGATTTGCCTATATATGTGCTGTTAAACTCTCCCAGCCTGTGAAACAGGGTGGGCACATCCAAACTGCTAACTGGGAATGGTCCCTGGTCTGTGCTGATTCCCAAACTGTGTCCAGGATGCATTTGGGAGAGTGCCAGCTGGCTGGGGCCAAAATCATAACAGGAACCGTTTAACAGGACAGGCGATCAAGTTCCCGTCCCCGGGAATTAGCTAGGATAGATGTAGTCCAAAAGTCTAAACTAATTACCATGAAAAGAGACAGTAATTCAGTGGCGGTGTTTCATTGACATATGCTGGCATCTTTGGGGTCTGGAGAGAAAATGAAACCATCTTAAGGAGAGCTTTGCCAAAGGAAAGCTCTAAAAGACAACTGCAATAGGGAAGAAGTTTCAGGCATTACTCGTGACACTGTGAGCAGAGTGAAGATGAGCAAGGGAAGAAAAGATAAGCCCATAGAAATGATGAAACAGCACTTCCCTTACTTCCTTCCAGACTATTTCAATAGAAGGGAAATATGGTGAAAAGCTGAAGAAGCAAAATGTTCAATTACTTACAAAGATGTGCTCTTTTATTTCAAAAATACCCTTTGAATGCTGTGTTTGCTTTACTGGACTACAGAGTTAACCRCAGCCTGTTCCATAGGGAGAGCTCAAATCAGCTTTCATTTAAATCAGATTTCAAGATCTGGTATCCTGAGACTGTGTCCTGGACACAGTTACTGTGAGGAACATTTACAAGAAACAGAAACACTTTGTTAGGAAGTCTCACCAGGAAAGGGAATTGTGCCACATACATGCTGGGGTCTTGTAAAGTTCAAACTTTCCCAGTGAAATGGMAATTGTACATGATAAATCCCTCTTCAGGTTGAACTGAAGAGGTTGAACAAATATAAATACATGTGTTTTAGAAAGAAATATCAACTAGTCCTCCCCCTGGCATGGATTTACTAATGGGGTAAATGGGCTGAAGTAATCTACTTGTCACATGCACTGGATCATGTGAGAAGGAAAAGACTGTACTGTGACACCTCATTTTACTACTGACCTTGGATTCATATCTGYCAGACCTCTAGGGCCAGCAAATGTCTGGATCATGGGAAGCCACTGCATCAGCAAGGAGGAAATGGCCTCAAGTTGTGCCAGGGGAGGTTTAGATTGGATATTAGGAAAAATTCCTTCACCGAAAGGGTAGTCAAGCATTGGAACAGGCTTCCCAGGGAAGTGGTGGAGTCACCAACACTGGAGGCAGTCAAAAAACATGTGGATGTGGCACTTTGGGACATGGTTTAGTGGGCGTGGGTGCTGGGTTGACGGTTGGACTCGATGATCTTAAAGGTCTTTTCCAACCTTAATGATGCTATGATTCTATGATTCTATAAACAACTAGTGCAAAGGCTATTTCTTGCACTATGGCTTTGCACAGTATCAACTACTGGATGTCCTTTGAATACAGACTGATCTCCAAAGGTGGAGAAGGAGGGTAAATTCTCTCCATGTTTACTGGGACACCATCTGGGGTATGACAAATGTCTCATCCTTCTCCTGTTAAATGGAAAATATTTATCTACTGACCACCTCCAATACAGGCCGACAGTGAAAAGAGGACTAGTTATAACCACTTTCTCATTGAATGGAAAATGTACATGTAGGACATGATGGACACAAAAGTAACTTGGTTGCATCTCAACAAGTTATCCTTTATCTGGACAAATACAAAATTTGCTTGAAATGAATGCATTTCAGATGTGCCTCACTGCGCACTTGYACCTTGTTATAAGGAGAAGTTGTCACAACATGATGTATATACCTTGTTAGCTTTTACCAACTTCCATTCACTAAATTATGGGAGGTGGATAAAGGTCAATTGGTGGCTGAGAAAATTGAGTTTAATCACAAGCCCCCTAAGTGAGGAAAGACATTACCATCTGGCATTATATAGTACATTAAACTGACTCTTCTCTGTCTTGTAAAGGTCATTGTGCATTGTATGGCAAAGGTTGCACTGTGGAAATGCTAATTGATTTTTAATATTGGCTGCTGGTTTTCCTGTAGAGGGTGTCAAGTGCCTCTTGGGAGTACTTACTGACACTCATTCCCAACTGAGTCATAATTGCCACCCCATGCCAGCAAAATCAGATGGATTTTTGAGGTCCAGTCCAGCAAAGCTGGAAAAGGACTAAGGATCCAGGTAATAATCATGACTCCGCCACCGAATGACTATAACACCTCTGTCCAAGTTGGGTAATACATTTGCATTTCTCACCTGGAAAGCAAGATAATCCAATCCTCTTGCCCATAGGATTCAAAGATGGAAAGGGCAAGTTTGTCCTGGTTCCAGCTGTGATAGAGTTAATTTTCTTTCTAGTGCTGTGTTTTGGGTTTGGTATGAGAAGAACGTTGATGGCGCATTGATGTTTTAGTTGTTGCTAAGTGGTGCTTGCACTAGTCAAGGACTCTTCAGC
This sequence comes from Oceanodroma leucorhoa, assembly GCA_030449065.1. NCBI lineage: Eukaryota > Metazoa > Chordata > Aves > Procellariiformes > Oceanodroma > Oceanodroma leucorhoa. The sequence continues at coordinate 10,538,547 of JASVER010000025.1, read as the reverse complement.
TTCCCATGCTCTGCTGGGTGCATGGGAAACTGGGAGGGAGCATAGCCAGGACAGCTAACCCAACTGACCAACAGGGTATTCCATACCATATGACGTCATGCTTAGTATATAAACCGGGGGAGGGGGCTGGGGAGCAGCGATTGCTGCTCGGAAACTGGCTGGGTATCAGTTGGCAGGTGGTGAGCAATTGCATCGTGCATCACTTGCTTTGTATATTCTATTATTATCATTATTACTACTACTATTTTACTTTATTTTATTTCAATTATTAAACTGTCTTTATCTCAACGCACGAGGTTTCTCACTTTTACCCTCCTGATTCTCTCCCCCATCSCACCAGAGGAGGGGGGTGAGTGAGTGGCTATGTGGTGTTTAGTTGCTGGCTGGGSTTAAACCACRACAAGTTATAATCATTCACAGAACTGATCTGAGCACTTGGTGCCAGGTCCACAGGGTTTTAAGTGGTTAGCTCATATTATATTTTAACTGACTAAAATGTGAGTTAAATAGCTCAATACAGAAAATATATCAATAAACTAGAACAAGTTCAGTGGAGGCCACTGAGATGATCAGGGCTGGAACGCCCTGAGGAGAGGCTGAGGGATGAGCATTGTTCATCCTGGAAAAGAGGTGGCTTTGGGGGGACCTTACAGCAGCTCCCAGTACTCATGGGAAGGTCATGAAGAAGATGGAAACAGGCTTTTCACAGGGGTGCATGGTGGGAGGATGAGAGACAACAAGCTCAGACTGGATATAAGGAGAAGCTTTTTTCCCCCATGAGGACAGCCAGGCAGTGGAGCAGGTTGTCCAGGTACATTGTGCCTTCTTCAAGACCCAAATGGATAAAGCTCTGAGCAATATTATAGGATCCCATAGCTGACCTAGTTTTGAGAAGGAGTTTGGGATAGAGATCTCCTGAGGTCATATTTGACCTGAATACCTGATGACCCTATGAAATGGGTACATTGGTGCTGGATGCTCCCTTTGAGTGACCCATCTGGGAGAATGGACAGATGAGATCATCTGTCATTCTCCACATCCAGCATACACATAAATTATTATGAGTCATAYGTATTTCCACCAGCTTCCTCAAACACCGCTGAAGGGGGTTTTACCATCACTAGATGGTGATACTTTCCCTTCTGAAAAGAAGCCAGTTGGTAATTTTGTTTCTCATTTGCATACATGTCCAATAGCCTTCTTCTGATTGTCATCTTCAATGGCCTGAAATGCATTTGGATCATATACAGTAATAATATGTATGCAAAGTCTAAATCTTCCTAGTGCCTGTTAGTTAGAATCGGATGCATTTCTAGGAAAACCTGAAAGAAAGAAAAGTGTAAGATTTGGAAGTATGTGGTTGAGAGGGCTCTGGTGCGAAAGACTGCCTGGATCACAACGATGGGCTGCAATGACAGAGGAAATTACTGGCATGGCATTGGCAAATTTCTGTGTTCATAATTCCCTCAGCCCTAAAATGGATTCCGGAAGTCTAATCATCATTTGTATTAGATCACTAGTATGTAGGAATAGCCTCAACCTGTGACACTAGGTAGACAGAATTTAATGAAGGCGGCACTGTAAAAAAAAAAAAAAAACAAAACCAAAAACCACAAACCTTCACTATTTCAGAACTGTGTATTTCTAGAAAAAAAACTCTGGGACTTCTTTAATGGCACCTCCAGTAGTTTAGATAACATTACCGTTTATGTTCAACTTGTCATAGCTTTGCACAAATGCTCAAGATGAGAAAAAAATCAAAAAGGAGATGAAAAAGCACTACCAGGGCTTAAAAGGAACAAAGGAAAACAAAAGACAACTCAATCCCAGTGCAATCCAAGTTCCTTTTTGTCAGATTTAAAGAATTTCATTCAATTTCCTCATTAATCAGCTGATAAAGCAGACCTACATTCTGACATGAAGCATAAGATAATGTCAACGTTATTTGCAAACTGCTACRTTACAGTGACAGCCTAATGTTTATTACTGTCAAATTACTGTCATTTTATTAAAAGGACCAAAAGAGCTGGCTTTGCTAAGCACAGTTCTCAGTCCCACTAGACTAGTGAAGCTGCTCCCTCTTCCCCCATGCTGTTCTCTGTGATGGAACACAGTATATCCATTCATCTGCACAGACAGCTCTGTGAAGAGCACGCTAGCTAATGAACAATGCAGGGGATTTTAAATATCAGGACACCTTTTTATCTGAATCACCCTTTGGTTTTTGATAGCTTTTTGGGGKTTTTTTGTTTGTTTTGGTTTGTTGGKTTTTTTTCCCCTGAAGCCTTCATATGTGTTATCACTACAGTTTATTCTCCTAATAGCTGTTCTCCCTGTGCCATTTGTGCTGTTAGGGCCAGATTCTGCTAGCCTTACTCCATTTGAAGAAAGCTTTCTTTGCTGTGTCAGTTCTGGCACTTGTGAAGTGACGTGCTACACAATTTTAGGAAAGATATCACTGTGCCACCTTCTAGATTTGCATCTACTAGTCAAACAGAATGTAATATTTTCATCACCTATGCTTTTCTAGTGCAAAATGAAAACACTTGGTAACAGACCTGGGCTAATTCATTCTATAGGCTTGCATGCAAACACCCTAAATTTCATTTTGACATTGTTAACAAGGGCATAACAAGAGCTGGAAGTTGGAGACTGCAAAATTCAACCTTAAAATCAGTGACAATTTCCTAGAAATAGTACTCCTAAGAGCTGACACAATGCTTACAAAAGAAAAGGAAGGACAGGAACTATCTCCTGTGGCCTTTTGAACGAGTTTTGAGATCCCTTTATCCAGCTTTGGAAAAAATTTTTGGATTTGCATTTTTTGAGGGGGAAAGGACATATGATCCTCTTCTGCTGAATGGCWATGGGCGCTAGTAGCAGGAATGGGATTCCTTGTGCTGCCTTCAATGCATTCATAACACRGTAGTTTAGCTAAGGCTTAATATATTCTTGCAGTTGAACTTAACATGTGATATAGAGTATCACCTATAAAGGTCAGAAGGASTCTTTTTTCTCAACTACATACATAAAAAATGAAGAAAAAAAGCATCAGATGTAGATCTTCTACCATGCTCCATTGGTTTGTGACCACAGAACCACTCCACTTGGTGTGACCCTTGCCTCCGGTGTTTGCTTTACAGTTAGTAATGAGCAAATAGCAATTAGAGTTGGTTCAAATGAGAGTTAGAATGACCATTTAAATTTTTCAGAACAAAGAAAATAAATAAACCCAGGACATGCCTCTCTACGCATAGGTGAATACACTACAGAAATACACATTAAAGAGGAAGTCCCATAGGAACRTACTTAATATGATAGGTGGGAAATAGAAGTGAGCTGAGAGTTAAAAGCAATTGGCTTTGGTTGTCACTGGAAGATCTGTTAAGTATTCCTAGCTAAAATACTCTCACCCTGAGTCCAGCTCAGTGTCCAAACCAGGCCCCATTCACCCCACTGAGTTTTAGTAGCCAATTTCCAAACTGAGGTTTGTGGAATTGACCATTGCAAACCAGAACCAAAAGAAATGTTGTTAGACAGCTGCACATGAGAAACTCATGCCTCCTTTCACCACGGCCTATTCAACTCTGGATCAGTCATCTCATATAAAATGTAATGACTTTTAATTAACCCATTTAAATTTATGTCTTTGCTTCATTTGGATTCATTATTTGATGTCCACCATTTAGGGAAGCACTCCACCTCATCCTCCAAGCCAGTGATAACCATCTCTTGTCCTGTTCGTGAGACATCATAACCCTTCTCTCATGTCAGATACCCATTCCACATTGTGGACATACTTCCAACTCCTGCTTGCAGCAGTCCTTACTTTAAAAAAAGTAAGGCTGCAGAGATGAAGGGGGGTATCAAGATTACAGAGCAGGAAAGAGAATTTCATATGCACAGAGAGCCTTTGTGTGAAGACCTTTTTTTTGGTGAGCTGCATGTACACAAAGACTGATCCCAAGGGTCTGGGAAATTAGCATCCTTGTATTTTAGAGGAGAATTTTCTAAGTTGGCTTGGCTAATACTGAAAAACAGAAACAGCTCATGACTGGATTTTTCTCTGTGACAGGAAGGAGCAACCTTGCCTACCACACATGGCTAATCTGGAATGAGTTATCTGCATCAAGGTCACTTCTTCATTGTCCTCATTCTGCGTTATGTGAAATTGCCAATATGCTACATCTTCCTTATTGAGAAAATAGATATTTGGTGTTTGGTTGTGTTTTGAGTGTTTTTTTAACATCTCATTTGCATAATAGATTGCTTGCTTATTATCTAATTTTACCAAAACACTTASGTCAGATCTTCTTCTGGTATAAACTGTGGAAGTCAGCTTAAAAACTACAGCAGGAATAAACACAAACTCAAATTAAATATAACTCATCCCAAGAACAGGCAAGAGGAGCACATCTGGTAGAATCTTAAGGCTGTTTTTTTTCAATTTCAAATACAAATGACCTCCAGTACACTGAAATTTAATTGCAAACATTTAGTCTGATTTAGTAAGCCTGAAAGTCTGTGTCTTCTAGAAGAGATCACTAAATTATTTTTCTGGGTGGGGGGAGGTGAAAAGAACTAGTCCTCTGCAGGGATATAATAATTTAAGGACGCATCCCTACCAATATCCAAAYCATGGCTCTTAAATCTGCAGATGTCTGAAAAAGATTTTAAAGTCAAATAAAGCAGAAGATGAGGAGCTCTTTACTCCCAGGGAATTTCACATGCTTGAAGAACAGCAATTGCTTTGTCTTCTGCTGAAATGCAACTATCTCTGGGGTAGAGAGAAACAGCTGTGYAACACCACATAGCGATGCCACACAGGAACTTGACAGGAAAGGAAAAATTGCACGTGAAAGCACAGCGGCATCAGGAACTTAGCTAGACAAACTGTGCAGTCATTATCCATTCAGATTATTGGGACAGAGATGGGAATTAGGCTTCCTGTACCACAGGGCCTTTAAACACCCCTGTGTGGCAAAGCTTGAAGTTTGATATCTTATTTGAAGCCTGGCAACCACCACCTTATAGGGCCCTTTGCTCTGATACTGCTGCTGCGAGTGCTGTTCTAGTGTCATAACGGCAGATACATTTTCATTGAGGAGCAACATTTGGTTACAGACTGAGTTTGCTGGTGCTAATAACTTGGGCTGCTTCCAGAAAGGGGAAGGAAAAAAAAAAAAACAGGAAAGGCAGCAATCCAAATATGAATCAAAAGCTGTGCAACCCACAGAGCCAACGGGGACCTGRACTGAGATAATAAATACCTGGCTCTGGATGAACATTAGAAGGCTTAGCAATATGGTTCACTCACTTCTCAAAGGGAGAAGTGCAGGGTGAAAAATTAATGCAGTTGCTGGAAATCTAAGAGACAAATAACCAGCTTTGCCAGAGGCTTAGGAGGTGGTGATGGGTTTGCCCATAAAGGAATTTTGCTACACCTAATTAAAGCATTGGTAAATGTAAAAGGCATCCAAAGAAGGAATACTGAAGCAGTTCTTGTGAGGCTCACAAATTGCTGCCATAAACAGGAGGCTCGTGATCTGTTAATAGCTTCCACAGGTTTTAAGTAATCGAAGAGAGGCCTGTTTTGCACAGCTAGTCTTTGCATGACCTGCTTGGATGGTAGAAGTATGCCACCCTCCCACGAACCTATGGGTCTCTTCAGGAGAGTAAGAGGTGGCCTTCATACGCAAAATTTAGGCTTAAGTGAAGGATTTAGACACAGTTAAACAGACGCTTTTGAGTTCCACTGGAGGCCTGATCTATACCAACAACAAAACCACCATCTGCAACAACRTGGGAGTCAGACCTGCTCCTCTGGTCCACTGTACATGGAACCAAGGTCTGGCAGCCCTAAGTAGTGAGGCATTCAAACTAGCCGTCTCTAGCTTTGTGTGGTAAGTAATGCTTAGATATCTTAATCAGACATCGGTACATGAGATGGGAGCGGGGGACTTATCCAAACAAACCTCACCTGGAGGTCAATATCCCTTATATTTGTTTTTCAGTTTATTTAATCCCTAAGATATTATTGCAGCATAGCATTATGCATGACCATAGCAGTACCGTAACAATACAGTATTGATCCTGGAGCACAGCATGCTGGTAAGTAAAAAGAACTTGTGATCAGAAATAATTTCAGAGAGTTAATGCAGAGGACTGAGAAATAATACATGGCCCCTCAGGCAGGGCACTCGTAGGGCCAGCGGGAGACGGTTACACCAAAGATCATGGGAATTCTGCTCCTGACTCTGCCATGTTGGAAATTGATAGATCTTATCTACTGTAGRTTACAAAATGAAAATCATTTTAAAAGTGATAACGAAAGATTGTGACTACTATAAATATGTTTAAGGTGATATACTGGGTGTCCCTGCCCAGGCACTGGCAGGGGGCTGCAGGTGGCCTCTGCGAGGAGAGGCCAGGGCTGCCCCATGCTGGACACAGCCGGTCCCAGCCCGTCCTGGCCGGCTCCAGCAGCCCCACCGCAGGACACAGCTGAGCCCCTCAGCCAAGCCGGGGGCGCCGGGGGGGAAAACAGGTTTCCGAAAGGGCAAAAGGCGGCACAGGCCGAGGAGGAGGAAGCCCAGGAGGGAGCAGCAGCAGAGGGACCMCGAGGGCGGAGGAGGAGGAGGGCAGGAGGTGCTGCAGGCCCGGAGCAGGGATCCCCTGCAGCCCTGGAGAGACCCCGTGGGAGCAGAGACCCACCCTGCAGCCCGGGGAGGGCCCCACGCCGCAGCAGGGGGATATTTCCTGCAGGAGCTGCGGCCGTGGAGAGCCTGGGCGGGAGCAGGTTGTCCCTGAAGGACTGCAGCCCGGGGAAGGGCCCGCGTTGGAGCAGGGAGACGTGTGAGGAGGGGGGAGCGGCCGAGAGGGGCTGTGGTGGACCCACCGCAACCCCCATCCCCACCCCCTGCGCCCCTCGTGGGGAGAGGAGTCGGGAGTGGAGGGGTGAAGGTAGACATGGGGAAAAGAGGGTGGAGGGAAGGTGTTTTCATTTGCCTTTTTTCTCACCCTTGTATCTGTTTTAACTGGCTATAAATTAAACTCATTTTCCTCAAGTCAAGTCTGTTCTGCCTGTGATGATAATTGATGAGTGATTGTATTGTGTTTATGTGGCAAGGTTTTAGTAGCGGGGGGGGCTACAGAGGTGGCTTCTGTAAGAAGCTGCTAGAAGCTTCCCCCATGTTCGATAGAGCCAGTTCCAGCCAGCTCCAAGACGGACCCACTGCTGGCCAAAGCTGAGCCCATCAGYGATGGTGGTAGCACCTCTGTGATAACATATTTAAGAAGGGGAAAAAACCGCTGCGCAGCAGCTGGGAGAGAAGAGTGAGAATATGTGAGAGAAACAACTCTGCAGACACCAAGGTCAGTGAAGAAGGAGGGGGAGGAGGTGCTCCAGGCGCTGGAGCAGAGATTCCCCTGCAGCCCATGGTGAAGACCATGGTGAGGCAGGCTGTCCCCCTGCAGCCTGTGGARGTCCATGGTGGAGCAGATATCGACCTACAGCCCGTGGAGGACCCCATGCCAGAGCAGGTGGATGTTTACGGGGTCACTGCTTCTTTCAGAGAACGACTGACTCCGTGGCTGATATCCCACACTGCAGCAGGGGAAGAGAGTGAGGAGGAAGGAGCGGCAAAGATAACGTGTGGTGAACGGAACGCAACCCCCATTCCCCGTACCCCTGTGYCRCTCGGGGGGAGGAGGCAGCAGAGTTGGGAGTGAAGTTGAGCCCGGGAAGAAGGGAGGGGCGGGGAGAAGGTGTTTTTAGATTTGTTCTTGTTTCTYATCATCCTACTTTGATTTTGATTGGCAATAAATTAAATTAATTTCCCCCAGTCGAGTCTGTTTTGCCCGTGATGGTAATTGCTGAGTGATCTCCCTGTCCTCATCTTGACCCACGAGCCTTTCGTCGTATTTTCTCCCCCTGTCCAGTTGAAGAGGGGGAGTGATAAAGCAGCTTGGTGGGCACCTGGCATCCAGCCAAGGTCAACCCACCACACTGATCTCCCTGTCTTTATCTTGACCCATGAGCTTAAGAGATCTGCTTTTTTTGGATAAATATAGCAGCCCTGATTTGCAAATATGACCCTAATGGCAAAATTTTGAACTCTGTTTGCTTCAAGACTGGCGACTTGTACTTGGGCTATCTAAATCAAAGCTGCAAATCTTTTAAGGCTTGCACCGTCCTAATCAAACTATAATATATTATGGCTAGGTACTTAAAATTCTGACTATTGTTCTTTTGAAAGTTACAGATGGATCAGGAGGCCTGTCCTAAAATATAGCTGAGGCTTTTTAAATTTTAAAGCCTGTTACACGGAGCTAATAGGAACAATACATTCACAGAACTAATGCAGTATTGTGTTCTGCCCACTAGATGTGAAATGCTGCAGGTGCTCTAAAGAAAGTAAATAATAAATTGCGGTTCATTAAATTTTTGTGGTGTGTTTTTTTTAATGCTAAGAAACTCTTTGAAAAATAAATGCCTGCATATAATTGAAAATGTTGCCTGCTCTCTAGATGTACCTGTAGTAGAACAAAAGATCTGCAGGGATGATTAATAAGTAGTACTGTTTTTCAAGCACTATCTGTTTAACAGCATTCCCATTTACAGAATCCTCCACTTGAATTAGCAGAACCGGGTATCGTCAGTGAATGACAATAACGGGTCTGGTGATGGGGTAGCATAAGGAAGTCAACTCTTTCCTGCTAACATATGCTGATCATCGGGAACTTATTTATAATGAGCTCACTTACAGTCTGTGTTTGCATAAGAGAGAAGACAGAGGAGGGAGCACAAACTTCATCTTTAGTGTGTTTATTCATTACTAAATTAATTCTATTACTATATTAACAACAGCAATTATTTCAAAAACCATTCATGTGGGTCAGTAAGGAGGTTTCAGCTAACCTCAGGTAACCAAATGAGGCTTCTAGCATAGGAGAAGAGTGCTTGCATGTTCCTCAGGCTAGCCAAATCATACCTGGCACACCTGTCYCTCCCTTTCTTCCACGGCTTTCTATCACCTAGAACCACAGTCCAGACTTAAGATCACATTATRTGGGTCCAAAACACCTGAAACACTTAAGCTTTGCTATAAAGTGGAGGGATTTACACTCCCTGACACTGTAAGTATCTTTGAAAAGCTTGCAGATTCTTACAGTATCCTTCAAGACTGCACTGAACAAAACTGTTGTAATGGTCACAGGCCTSTTGGCTGAGGGAGAAAAAAAGAGGTGTAAACATCTCTCTTTTACCATGACTGACTTGAGAAGAAAAAGTAACAACAAGAAAGCATGTAGTATATTTTTAACCTCCTCTTTATGCATTTTTACAGAAGGGAAAGGAGGAAGGACCTCTCTAGTTTTAGGTTCCTCTCAACTACCTTCAGTTGGGTAAAAGCTGAGTAACTAGTCCAGTGTACTAGGTAATGAAGAATACAGGAAAATTTTGGGGAAGATTGATCCCGCTTTTCTTTTTTYTCCCTTGACATATATAAAATCAAATATAAAGCGAAAGAATGATGTTCTTGGTGCTGAATGTCATGTTCATCATCAAGAATGAGGATCTGGGGAACTACAGGCTGGCTGGCCTAGTCTTGGTTTCTGAGAAGTTTATGGAGCAAATCCACCCAGAAGCACATTTCCATGCATGTGAAGGAGAAGAAAGTAACTAGGAACAGCCAACATGAATTTACCAAAGGCAAATCATRCCTGACTAACCTGGTTGCCTTCTGTGGTGACTGGCATGATAGACTTTGACGTCACATACTTTGACAAGAGTGGAAAACTTGCAGTCAATCTGGAGATACAAAGAGTGGCTGSATGGACTCCAAGGTGACTGGAAAACTAGGCTGTATTGAAAAAATAGCTGGACAGCTGAACTCTAAAGGTAGTGGTCACTGGTTTGAAGTTTTGGTGGCATCCAGTTCCTCTCAGCATGCCTCAGGGATCTCAACTGGAGCCAATAGTGGACAATATGACGGAGTGCACCATATGTACACCTGTAGAGACCAGCTCGGGGTGGGGGAGGAAGGGGGATGGGGACACAGTTAATACATTGCAGGACAGGGCTTCTACTCAGGTAGACCTCCGTCACAGTGGCATTACTATGTTACAGAATCACAGAATGGTTGAGGTTGGAAGGGACMTCTTAGGTCATGTTATCCACTCCCGCCTCCCYGCTCAAGCAGGGCCATCTAGAGCCAGTTGCCCAGGACTATGTTAATATAGAGAACTACAGTTTGAGAGTTCTGTGTCAGTGTCCTGCTATTCCTTTTTCTACTTTTTTTTTGTTGTTTTCCCRCCCAATTGATTTTCTTGTGTCTTTTGAGTGACCTAGCAACACTAGGCATGTCCTGAGAGACAGTCATGCTTTAAAAATATACATCTTTAAAAAAAAAAAGTTTTGAAATAATTTATTTTTAAATGAAATAGTAACTCTGTTCCCAATACATGTTTTCCTGCAAACCAATTTTTTTCTAGGAAAATTTGAATTTCTGTGGAATATTGCACCAATGATAAATTTCAGGCTTGTTTTGGCTCTTCTTCTGTATAGTGCAAAATGATCTACATGCATCACATGTTCCTTAACATAACGGTGTTTGAAAGTTAGTGAATTCCTTAAATGTTAAGAACCATGGAAGCATGAAGTCTTAGATTTCCCCTAGCAGAACCACTGCATATTCTCTGTTTCCTAGTTAAAAGATTTCCTGCAGATATTYCAAAGGAGAGCTAATCTTATTTTAACAGCTCTGGATAACTGGATAAGTACRCTGGAGGTTTTTATTTTCCTTCTGTGTAGCATCTAATGGTTATTAGTGGGGGCTGGATACTAATATTTTAGACACTAGACTGAAATAGGAAATCTTTTACTTCCTATTGTTTTAAGTTTTTATGCACAGAAATACAACTGCATTTTCTAGTCTCTAGACTTTCCTTCAGCCAATCCCATTTAAATCTTTCCTTTAAACAGTGACTAACATTTGTAACATAACCATAAATTCCCTCTTGTACAAGTCTTCYCAGCCAACATTCTAGTTGATCCTTAGATTTAAGATCATAGAGTCATAGAATCACTAAGGTTGGAAAAGACCTCTAAGATCATCAAGTCCAACCGTCAACCCAACACCACCATGCCCACTAAACCATGTCCCGAAGCGCCACATCTACATGTTTTTTGAATGCCTCCAGTGATGGTGACTCCACCACTTCCCTGGGCAGCCTGTTCCAATGCTTAACAACACTTTCGGTGAAGAAATTTTTCCTAATGTCCAATCTAAACTTCCCCTGG
>JASVER010000025.1:10462702-10523495 GCA_030449065.1 Oceanodroma leucorhoa | reverse complement strand
GCTGCCCTCCGGCACCAGTGACAGGCCCAGGCACTCCCTGCAGCCGGAGACCTGGACAGCTGCACGCTTGTGTGGGAGCTGCGGCTGGGTCGCCACACTCCTTCTGGCCATGGCTTTCAGACGGGTGGAAACCATGGCTAGGTCCTCTTCTGGGAGGGCGATGACCACCAGCTGAGTGAGCCTCTGGAGGCGGGAGGGGGACTGCGCCCGTCCCGCTCGCCTGCCCTGCACAAACTGCCCACGCAAACGGCCGCCCCACGCCCTTCTGACGCGCCACGTCCTGTTTGCCCGCCCTGGTCGCCTCTCCTGGTCGCTCGCGCTCCCTGGGGCTGCTCTTGTACGTGAGGGGATTTGGCTGCCATCACCCTTGTCCCTGGCCATGCTGAGTCAGAGCTGCCGCCTGTCAGGAGCTCACTCCTATGGCTCTGGGGAGGGGGCTGGGGCACCCTCTCTCTCCCTGCGCATTTGCCTTCGCACTTACAAACAATCAAAAACATGTAGTCATGTTTAACAAGGCTCTGGAAACAAACACTGAGTATGAAAACGTCCTGATAAATACATGTGCTAAGAAGGCTATGTCACAGAAACGTTTGGAGCAGAAGCAATCRAAAGACAGTCTGCCTTTCTTTTCTGCTTACAACAAGCAGAGCATATAACCTTTGCTGAAGGAAGGACAGAGAGAAGGACAGACAGACAGCAGGTAACAAACATGATTACATACACATCCTCTCACCTACTATTTGGAATAGCAAACCACATTTCTACACAGATTAATATGAGAGCTGTCTTTAGTGATTTTCTCCAACTATCTACTTATTTCCAGACCCCATCAATTGCTGTTGTTTTCAAGGTATCAACAAAGCTGGATTTGGAACAGAAATATGAGTGGGATTCACCACACTTCAGACATCTAAGGTTTAAACATCCAAATAAGTTTAAACACTCACGAGTCAAGGGGGAAGAGTCAGGTGCTTTCAGAGGATGAGTCACCTGGTCTCAATGTACTTCTGTCTCAAAAAGATGACATCCTTTGAGCTTGTTTCTCTTGGTTGACTATAAGGGGGAGTCTGGGCAAACAGTCAAGAGTTTGTCATCTGAGTTGTAGACACATACATCAGAACTGAAAAAAACAGTCTGTTTCTTTTCTTTAACAAAATGTAGAGACTTCTGTTAACGTAGTAAGTAGATGCTGTTTTTCAAAAAGCGTAATTTGCAAGTTAACTACAGCAATATACAAGATTTCTAAATGTTGCTTGCATGAGGAACAAGAGTTGGTTGGTATGTTAGTATTAGTAAATATTGACTTACCATCACTTTCACTGTTTGTAAAAGCAGTAAGACATGCATAATACATACATAATATATATATAGAAATGGAGAATTCATCCTTGTTAATAAAAGGTATTTTGATCACCTTAATCCTAACAGACTACTCTATTAGACTGCAAATCAGAAAAAAAAAAAGCACTTTCTTGTGATAGTTAGAATTATTATACCACAATCATGGATCCACAACTTTCAAGTTCAGACATGGCTATTAGTTCATTCAATCTAGTCTGCTATATATGAAAACCAACAGAAGCCCATTCTTCTGTATGTAGCTTGCTGCTGTGGTTACTCACGCTCATTTGAGCCTAATTTCTCATTTAAAACTGCAGGGCTTTTACACTCAGCATTAGTTCTTACTTTTTTCCACTATTAGATTAATTTAGTACTTGTTATTTTCTCCCTGTGTGAGCAATTATAAACCATAATCAAGCTTTTTAAGTGTCTCACAGTAAGATACCATCTTCTGTCCTTTGAATTATTCTTCTAAAGAGCCCTTACCAAATACGTTAGATTATGTACATTTGTGTCGCGGTATAACCCCAGCCAGCAACTAAGCCCCACACAGCCGCTGGCTCACTGCTCCSTGGTGGGATGGGGGAGAGAATCTGAAGAGTAAAAGTGAGAAAACTCGTGGGTTAAGATAAAGACAGTTTAATAGGTAAAGCAAAAGCTGCACATGCAAGCAAAGCAAAACAAAACAAAGAATTAATTCACTCCTTCCCATGGGCAGGCAGGTGTTCAGCCATCTCCAGGAAAGCAGGGCTCCATCACGTGTAACGGTGACTTGGGAAGACAAACGCCATCACTCTGAATGTCCCCTCTCCCTTCTTCTTCCCCCAGCTTTATATGCTGAGCATGACGTCATATGGTATGCAATACCCCTTTGGTCAGTTGGGGTGAGCTGTCCCRGCTGTGTCCCCTCCCAGATTCTCGTGCACCTCCAGCCTACYCACTGGTGGGGTGGGGTGAGAAGTGGAAAAGGCCTTGACWCTGTGTAAGCACTGCTCAGCAATAACTAAAACATTCCTGTATTATCAACACTGTTTCCATCACAAATCCAAAACACAGCACTATTCAAGCTACTATGAAGAAAATTAACTCTATCCCAGCCAAAACCAGCACAACATGCATATAAATATTATTCAGGAGTACACAAAGTGACCTTTCAAAGGGGTATTGATTGTGGCRTTTACAAAAATTATCTGCTTATACCTTTGAAGGATATCACCAAAAATTAATGAAGTTATTCCTACTGTGTGAGGGATTCCAATGCCAGACTAGCTAGATACAGGTAGACAAAAAAGGTAGTTATCATAGACCATGCCTGTGACCTGTATTTCTCTTACCCCTCTGTCCTAGGATGCATCACTTCAACTTCCTAACATCAAATACGTCTAAATCAGGAGTGAACTCCAAGGAATAAATGTTGGACTAGTCTATGCCAAAAAATGACATTTTAAAGATTAGCAGCTATTGCATGGCTTCCAAGCTAGCTCAGGGAAGATATGCTCTGGAATATGGAGGCTTTCCCCGTCCATTCCAGAATTTGAAATCYAAAATGGCTTTTAGTATTTAGATTGCTTTTTCACAACCTATCTATCTCCTTCCCCCGCCCTCATCCAGTTTCCTTTTGTGCCATATGCTTATATTATTTTTTCCATTTTCATTTTCTCAAACCTGTAATGAGTGTAATAAAAAAGTAAATGTAACTCATGATCGCCACCGTAAAACATACYACAAAACTTTACCACAATTCCTTATGCAATTTTCCCGCAGTTCTTTCAAGAGGAGTAACTGCCCGAGGATCATCTCTGCTTTCTTGACTTATATTTCCTTAATTCTGTCAATCTTAGAGGGACTCTATTTCTGATGTAACAATAACATAGTCTTCAAGTGAATAATGAAAAAAACTACACACACTCTTCTTATTAATATGCTGTATGAGAAAATAATCACCTGAATATTTTAAATATCTAAGGGAATTTTCTATTCAAACAATTTCAAGTTAAAGCCTCAAGTGCTGTAAAAAAGTGAAACTTATACTAAACAGAATAAGGTTAATTTTCACATGTGGGTAACTCTGATCATCATCRTCAGTCAGATGACTTCCAATATGCACGTAGGCAGCATTCACCATAGTTTATACTTGGCCTTCTCATTTGTTTTCAAGCCTGTAATTAACTATCCCGAAGGGTCTACTGAATTTTTAAGACAGTAAGTACTTATATTGTGATATGAACATTGCAAAATGATTTAGTAAAAGCCCAAAGTCTGTGAATGTATGTTTAGCAGTGTAATTCTGTAGCAGTCTGTTACTATCTGAAGCAAGAGGATCTTCATCCATGGATTTTTGAGCTGGTATACTGGTTTTGGCTGGGGTAGAGTTAATTTTCTTCATAGTAGCTAGTCTGGGGCTATGTTTTGGATTTCTGCTGAAAACAGTGTTGATAACACAGGGAGGTTTTTGTTATTGCTCAGCAGTGCTTACACAGAGTCAAGGCCTTTTCTGCTTCTCACACCACCCCACCAGTGCACAAGAAGTTGGGAGGGGACACAGCCGGGACAGCTGACCCAACTGACCAATRGGGTATTCCATACCATATGGTGTCATGCTCAGCACATAAAGCTGGGGGAAGAAGGAGGAAGGGGGGAACATGTGGAGTGATGGCGTTTGTCTTCCCAAGTCACCATTACACGTGATGGAGCCCTGCTTTCCTGGRGATGGCTGAACACCTGCCTGCCCATGGGAAGGAGTGAAGGAATTCCTTGTTTTGCTTTGCTTGCGTGCACGGCTTTTGCTTTACCTATTAAACTGTCTTTATCTCAACCCACGAGTTTTCTCACTTTTACTCTTCAGATTTTCCCCCCCCTCCCACCGGGGGGGAGTGAGGGAGCGGCTGTGTGGGGCTTAGGTGCCGGCTGGGGTTAAACCACGATACAAATGTACATAATCTAACTATTTGGTAAGAGCTCTKTAGAAGAATAATTCAAAGGACAGATGATGGACAGCTACCTCCACATTAAGAAACCCCAACTCTTAATAAGCAGAATGAAGAAACAATGGAATTTATCAAATGAGTAAAAAGTGTGTGTTTAATCTTCATGAGATGTTTAGGGTGTCAGGATCTTTCACAAACAGCAATAGCATGTTACCATTTACTCTTTTGCCATAGAAGACAATGAACSATTGAGTTCATAGGTTGCTGCTTGAGTAAGCATTTGGAGCAGTTCAGTATGTTTTGCATAAGAGGGAGAAAAAAAAGTCTGTGGAGGTCAGTAAAAAAAAATTCCCTTTATCTTCACAAAAGGGTCAGCATTTCACTTCAGGTGAAAACTCACTTTCTTGATTCTGAATTTCAGTAAGAATATAAAGATGAGATCATGTAAGCTGTGTTATACAAAATGGTTCTAGGCATAAAGAACTGGGTAAGTGTTTAGCTTTGCAAAAGCAAAAACTCAGCTTCAAGGACTGATTCACATTGGATTTCTCTCAGAGTAAGACGAGCAGAACCTTGTTTAGTCAGGAATTCTAGCTCAGTAGCTTTCTCTCTTGAAAGAGCATGAGTTATTTTGATTACTGGATATAAAGAATAATGAGAAATTTTGTCATATATCTTTATTAAATCTAAATTATTCTAATTTCATAATTTTCAAATACATCTTTGACTGAAAAGTGGAAATTTCCATTAAGCCTGTTCCCTAATTTGCTATTTTATGAATGTAGACATTTCATACTTTAATACTTTCCCAATGAGGAACCTAAAAAAGAACTACACAGCAAAGCAGCTTTATTTCTGCCTTTGGCTACAGTTTCTAAACATTTTTTAGAATCCAAGTTTGCCASAGATGTTCTCTTGACTTGCCATTGTAGAGAAAGCCTGCCTGAAGACAAGGGTCATGCATCGCAAACTCATTGAAGTATCTAAGGCTGCACAAACATTTATCATCTTAGCAATATGTGCTTTAACACTAAATACCTTCAGTAATTTCCATTACCAAAGGGGCTTTTCTCCCCATTAAACAAATGCAGCTGTCTTGGACAAAATTGCTGAGTTTGTGAAAATAATTCTCAGCCCCTTCATCCAATTAGTCTTTTTCATAAACTTAAAGTCAAAGATATTCTGATTCTTGGTGTGCATTTACTCAGCTGCAACAGTACTGAGTTTCTTGGACATTGGTAACCTGGCAATTTSTCCTGGTTTTGGCTGGGGTAGAATTAATTTTCTTTCTAGCAGTTGGTATAGTGCTATGTTTTGGATTTAGTATAAGAAGAATGTTGATAACACACTAATGTTTTTAGTTGTTGCTAGGTAGTCTACTTCTCAAGGACTTTTCAGCTCACATGCTCTGTGAGGTGCACAAGAGGCTGGGAGGGAGCATAGCCGGGACAGCTAGGCCAGCTGGCCAATGGGGTATTCCATACCATATGATGTCATGCTCAGCATATAAGGCTGGGGGAAGAARAAGGAAGTGGGGGACGTTCGGGGTGATGGCGCTTGTCTTCYCAAGTAACCGTTACGYGTGATGGAGCCCTGCTTTCCTGGGGATGGCTCAACACCYGCCTGCCCATGGGAAGTAGTGAAGGAATTCCYTGTTTTGCTTTGCTTGCGTGYGCGGCTTTTGCTTTCCCKATTAAACTGTCTTTRTCTCAACCCACGAGTTTTCTCACTTTTACCCTTCCGATTCTCTCCCCTGTCCTTTACCCGGGGGAGAGTGAGCGAGCAGCTGTGTGGGGCTCAGTTGCCGGCTGGGCTTAAACCACGACACAATTCTACTGTAAGTTGGGCCTTTCAGCACATAATTGTGGATCTGCTACAAAAACCCAACTATAATGTAATGCTAAATTAGTAAAAGAGACAGCAAAGTTCTGTGTGGAGAAATGGAAGCAAAACCACTCAAGGGCAGATTTGATCCTATTTATCAGCAATCATTTTATATATTTTAAGTTTAACTTCGCATTTTGATATTTAAATTATTTTCACTTCCTTTGCCCAGAAGGATGAGACGTTCCAACTTGAAAAGTATGCTCTGCAACATCATTTAGAAAGACATGACCTCAAGGTTTGTTCTAATACATACAGTCATAGAATATTATTTCACACATTTATGTACTGATGCAGACTGGACAATTAATTTGAAGCAGCAGGCTCATGCCCTTGCTCAAAACCTTTAAGTAAGGCAATGTCATGTAGAACTGGTATGACACAACAGAGCATCAGGACTTTCTCACCGTGTAAGTTAAAGTCATCAGTGACAGCACAGGCAGGATGCACAAAGATACATGGTCTCTTGAAGTGAATGACAAAACTCTTACGGCGATACYCAGATTTCACTCAAAACACAATCAGAAGAAATACATAAATCCCTACCCTAGTGATAATAAAAACCAGCAGAAATGAAGTCCAGGCTTCAAAGCRCAGAAACAGCCAGTCCTTAAGTTTTTAGTGAAATCAAGCAACGTACCTGCAAGACAAACAGCTGGATAGTCTGCAGTCAACCCACTTTGATTGGACCTTAACAGTKCCTGTGTTAGGCCACTGAGTAATCAGACAAGATCTCAGAAAAATTACCGAATTTGCTATATAGCTTTGATAGTCACATATTAAAATAAGTCACACTAGCAAAATATTTTAGCATTGACATTAAGAAGTTCTGTTGTTCATGACTCCAGAGTGGAAGGCTTGATACTTCACTCATTAAATAGTTCATCACACTCCTCAAATGAGATTGTGTTRGTAATCCTGATGTCCGGTCCAAATTACAGCAAGTGAAATTGCATTCTGCTTATCTAAATTCCCCCCACAGTATCTATATACAATTTTTATACTTGGCTAGCATTTAAAATGTTAGGTGCTGTTCCACATCAGAGGTTCCTGCCTGTCAGTCTGAAGGGAATCCATTACTATACAYCTCTTGTGCTTATTCAAAGGTTTTTGGATTTCGCTTTTACTTATTTAAATAATCACTATTGCTTGCTGTGGAAAACATTACAGAAATGCAGTTGTAGTACAGTGAAAGATGATGGCAGGGAAAATTTTTCCATATTGTGAGATTAACTGATAAAATCACCTTAAATATTTGAAGGTTAAAAATACAGACTTTTTTTTTTTTTTACACTGTGAAAGTTTTTTCATCTATTAAAAGTGATATCTTACTCAAGACACTTTGATCAGTGCCAGGGTTAATAGGAAATCTTAATTTTTTCCACATCCCCATAAATTTCAAAGCTATTCTACAATAGTCAGTATATGGTATTAGAAGTTATGAATACGTGTTGAAGAGGAGGCATTTGGTGTGAAGCTATTAAGTGATATTGTTTATTTTCAAAATAAAATAAATGAGACAGACCCAAATTATGCTTTCCTTYGGATGAATTTGAGATTCAGTGAAGAAAAATGCATCTGATGGAAACATAACTGAGGAATGGGACACTCATATTTTGCAAGCAGTATTTAGGAAAAAGAACACAAGAAATTAAATTATCAGAATTTTATTTCTGTAATAAATTATCACAATCACAATTAATATAAAACAGAGAAAGCACTGAGACTTGACTGTTAGATACAAGATTTTTCAAGGTGTAAAAGCCTCATCCAAGACTACTACTAGAAAACCTGTGACCGTATATTAGAGAAAACATTTCTATGCATCAAACACCAAGTGAAAGAGAATAAGCAGCATAGAATAATTGACAGGGATTAAAATACCTTCATGTTATACAAGTTTCTGAAGGAAATGGAAGTTGGAGTAGCATTTCTACCCGAGTCTTGTTTTGAGTAGACCTGTTTACACTTAGCTATTAAGAAAAGCTTCAGCATAAAACACCAACCTTCATTTTAACTTATCCATGTTGTTCATACATTAGACAAGCTATTTCCAAAAGCATTTAAATTCTAGTCATGAGACTTCACACACTCTCTTACACTTGCTGCATAAGGCTAAAAAGAATCACTAAAAGGAACATGAGGCTGCATTATTGCTTTGTAACAGGAACTTAGATGAAAATTCTTTATTGAGCTCCAAATAAAACATTGTTGCATCACTAAACAATTAAAGAGTTTAGATATACAATTTTTTTAAAAAGTGWATAATATTATACACTTTAAGGCTTTAATACAAGAAATACAGAACAGGGTTTTCATACTCCGTAGCCTGTCTCATTGTTGTCTAGGCACACGGACAAGTACAATGCTCTAAGCAGTCTGTAATTAACACRGCAGAAGTTCCTGAAAAAGAGCAAAATACAATTTATTTGTAYACATCCCGAGACTACCAACTATGAATTCTCTGAAGACTGTCAGATTATAAGCAGTGGGATCAGGCAATTATACATATAATAAATGCATGTAGATTTATGGAAACCATTGCAGTAACTGCTATCATTGAAATTCAGTGCAAATGTGATAAAAAGGTTCAATAAAGGCAAATTAATGATATAGTTAATTATAAAAATTAACATTACTTGTTTGACCAGTAACACAAAGAAATTGACCAGTGTCAGAACATAAAATCCTACTAGAATGGATAAACACTCCTAGGTTACTTTGTCCCARTAAAAGAAAGGCTGCCTTCTACATTTTTTTTTTTTAATTTAGAGATCTTTTTTGATTGTTTTTTCCTTTCTTCAAAACCTAATGGATTTCCCCAAGGGGGGGGGGGAGGGAAGAAACAACAACAGAAATGCAGTAGCAGAACACAGTGCTAGTGCATGTTATTTCTGTCAAGAGAAGTTTTGTACTGCAAATACGTAGTTTCTAAGAATATCTAATACCAGCTGTTTGAACTGATGTAGTTTATTGTATACACATGTATAGGACATGAGAATTGATACAACTTGTTTTTTTTAAGAAGTATGAAAACACATTTTCTTAGRAGAAATAAGGTGTATCAATGTGGAATATTGGAAGAAGGAAGACTTAATGGATTTAAAATTCATACCACTGTCATGCTCAATATAGGCAGACTTTTTTCTTAGATGTATCAAATCTAGATCTTTCAACTCATTAAAAGAACAAATAAAATTGGACTAAAATGGCTAATTTTTCTGTCAAGGTGGGCCACAGCTACTTAATTGAAGCATAYGGCCACAGACTACTCCATCTTCTGTCAGAAGCACGTCTGGCACATGACCAAAACAATCACTTCTGACCATAGGATGGGTGTGCTCTTAGTCAGGAGGGGAATTTTCTTTTAATTTACTCATGTGACCTGCAACATCCAGTCAAATGACAACATGTCACACAATGGTGCACCCAAACAGCCTCTRCATGACTTGACAGCAACACACTTTTCCCCCCGCAAAAGGGAACCTGGCCCAATTTAAGGGCTATAGGACTTCAGGGCAGAGTAGCAGCAAAGTGGCRCAAATGCATGCTGATACACTCGTCCTCCATATAGGAGGCTCTAAGGAAAGATGGCATAAAAAGAGTTGGATAAGTATTACAGAAGGCTGAATTAACTTCTGATTCACTTGTTTGCCTACTAGCCATCCCTGTTACTAGATATTTTAGTTCCAACCAATCAAGTTTCATCGCATATGGTCAATATAAAGCTTCATATTTGCAAATGAAAACTTGTTACGACTTAGGTCACTCATCATATTATGTGATTTAAGATGTGAACAGAAATAGAGATTTGGCCAATTCCATTATAAATATTTTTAAAAGATATTTATATAGTCAGTTTTGCCATAGCAGTTCTAGAAGCTGGTATCAAATCTTTGCCCTTTGAGCCCCAGAGGACAGAAATCTTCTCCAAGCTTTCCTAGCCTTAAAAGGGTCCTTTGCTTTAAATCTTTAAAATACTCTCAAAATTGTTCTAAAGCCATTTTGCATGTACAAAAAGTTCCTTTAGCCTGTGACAGGAGTCTCTTAAATTTACTGTGGTATACAGAGGCAGTGCAACGTATGCAATATTTTAAAATATAGAGATCTATTTATCTAAGTCATGTCAACTAAAGGCATTAAGATCATAAGGTTAGCAGGAAGAATTACCATTCCAAGTAGGAAATAAAGAAAAAATCTGTTCTGTTTAAAATATACACAATCTAAGCATAAATACAGTTAAATTATTTCTTACTTTATATATTGAATTCACCAGAAACAGAAGAGCTAGCTATTCTTCAGCTACTGTTTCTCAATGGACTTGTTCTCCTTCATTTGTGCCAAAAATCAGTCTGCTCCTTGTGCAGAAATGCTTGACTTAGAAAATYATTCTACAAAATGCTTTCTGTAGCTTCGGAAAACCATTTTAGACATGTTTGCTAACCAGATTAGAGCTTTAAGTGTTTTTTGAACACTACTAGCATAAAATTACATTAATTTTCTTTCACTTTCCTCTGTTCAGTGAAACACTTAATTGGTTGAGATGTTGTCAAAGCTACTTMTACCTTTCAATAAACAAACAGCCAGAGGACAGTGTCCACATGCTGGGACAATTTAATGTCCTGTTTAATGATAGTTTTAAACTAAGACTTTTCCCACCAGAATTGAAGATAGCCTATGATTTTTGCCAGCCTCCAGCTCAGTACCTGTAATCATTACATAAATTAAAGCCTTGGGTATAAAAAATTAAGGACCTGATCAAAAGCTCCATTATTTCCCTAATAATTTCACAGATGAGTAAAGATACCTACCAAAGCATCAGAAGATTAAGGTTTTAGTTCTCTTGGCTGTCCAAGGAGGTGGGTTTCCTGACAAGAGAAAAAAAAAGAGTTTTACTAAATTTCAAAGACTTTCAAAGAAAAACTAAAGAAAACAATGTAAACTATAATTAATAGAAATTTAATGATTAACAAAATGCTTTAGATAACATTTGTAATGTTTAAGTTACTAGAATTTATGGAARAATAATATATTACAAATTATTGGTTATGAGGTTTTACAGTTGTTTAATAGGGAATAGTTTGTCCAAATTTAACTAGCTAAACTAAGGCTTTTTAKATTACTAATACAAATTAAATGTTTTAAAATGAGAATTTAGGTGTCCCTAAGGCCTTTCCTACATTCTAAAATGAAACTTTCTAAGTTGTAGCCTCCCTGTTTTTATTGGTTATATTAAGATAAATTAAGTGAGATTAAAATCTTATTTGATTATTTACCTTTGCAAATGAAGACCGTTTTAAGGGTTACACATCCTCTGCCTCTGACGAAAGCGACCTCAATTAGTCAAGTAAGAAAGTCTTTAAAAGCTTTGTGTTTATTGCTTCCAGCACGGAGCGAGGTGGTCATTAACGTACCAAAATTCTCATAAAAATTCCAAAGTTGCACTAGTGAAAAAATGCTCAACAAGATGAAAACTAGTCACATCTTTTTCAGAAAATTCATTTGCTATTTTAAACCATTTTTAACAAAAATATTTTGATTTAATGTGGTACTCAAGCAGATCCATACCATTTGGATACTTTAAACAGCATTTATATCTACTGTGAATATATATACACATTTAGGTTTATACCATTTTTAAAGAAGTGCGCAATGTTTAATATGAGCCTTTTATGCTGATCACTGTTAAACGTATTTCTCCCTGTTTACTACTATTTATGAAGTTTTATTATAAAATAAAGCATAAAATTAATCTCACACACACTGATTTTCTTTCAAAAGTTTATTTAGTATCAAGCAAGGGTAAAACTCTGCTTAACACTACAGAACATTTCAAGACTTGAGTTACAAAATACCACATTATTTGCATTTGTAATTTGCTTCCCTTTTTACGCAAGTTTGCAAAGAGAAAAACTAGCAAATGACTGAAAATAAAAACTAAAAACTAAATTGTTGAAAACCTTTAAAATAAAAGGTTACGCTTATGTTAAAGAATGGACTAACATATTTAGTAAACCTATTTTTTGTTTAACGCTAGTTAATCAAAGGTTATTTTTTTTGATGACCTATTTTTTCAAATACAGTTTGGAAATAACAAAGTTCCTTGTTTTACATATCTTTATGTCCAGGATGTTCTTTCAACAAAATATTTTAAGTTCAGTCCATCCATTCAGATTTTTAAGCTCTTTGATTTAATAAAAAGGGATTGTTCATAGAAAAAATTACTTTGAACAGTATACAGGACTGGTGGAGAYTGGATATTTCACAACATCAGACAGTACAATCAGTATCTGGCATATGGCTGGTCTCTGTAGACTCCTTTTGTTGTCCTTGCAGAAGGTGCCTTGTGTCTTGAGTTGGTCCATTCTTCTTGCCCTACAAGAAGGGAAAATATAGTTAGACCCCTTCCAATGTTCTCAGATGCTGTACTTATTTTTTCCTTATTTAATTGTGAATTAGATAGAAACATTTCATTTACTCAAACCAAGGTGTACAAAACACTTTAACCAAATAATCTGGATAAAATGCATCTGTATGAAGCTAMCCCACAATGCTTGCTTTTTCGGCACATAACAACAGGGAGTGTGACAGGCTAAYGGCCTGTATTAAGGGCTCTGGCATTCAGCTGGACCTGCTTGTTGTAAATACACAGAAATGCCAGCTATAGTAGCAGACCTACAAATAGTTATGCTAGGATGAAGTGAATGGAAGATATGAATTATGTATAAGCAAATAAGCTACCCTCAGAAATAAGTTTCTTTGCATCAGTACCAATTTAGGCTTAATTCCAATACGCAATCCAATAGTGAAAAGCCYCAAGTATCTCTACAAACACCTGTGGCTTCTAGTAATCTAGGGGCAATATTTGACTTCCCTGTAAACATACACTTCCTCTAAAACACAAGAAATAGGAAGGCAGATCATAAAAAAAAATTAAAAGGGCAAGGGAGATTGCTTGTTTGAATTTTGACAACAAAATAAGTTTGTGAATACCTTGTGCTATATTTAATGCTTCATAATCYTACCACATTTTAGTGGTAATAAATATTAACAAAAAGTAGCAAAGCATTGTCTTAATAAATGAGAATCAGACCTACTGTGCTACACATTTACAACAAAAGAGAAGACACAGGACCAAATGCAGAGTATAATGAAACAGTACTTAGGTACACTTTAATCAAGTAAACAAATCAGAGTACTGCCCCTGAGAGAAAAAAAATGAAAAAACCCAAAAAGCAAACACATCTGAAAACAATGTATGTGCTTCCATGTCTACTTCTGGAGAATTTCCCTGCCCTAAGCAGACAGGTGTCCAAGTGAACCCAATGCAATCCAGAAACTAAGGGTGGAATCCAAAGGACTAGGTATGGTAATCTAAAATGTAGGCATCACTTTATCTGTCTAGTCAATTTAAAAAAAAAAGTCAAAGAACTCCTGTACTACTTYGAATGGTACGGTAACTTCCTCAGACAGTAGATATCTGAAATTAGGTAAAAAGAATCCCATAAGTCAAGGGTCCAGTTTCACAATCTCTTCATAGAAGTCTCATCCTAGCTACTTTAGTTTTAAAAATTTAGGTGTTTGCCTGCAGAGCCTAGGTTATATATCATACCTAGGTGGTCAGAACATTTGCCTATGAGGTAAGAGGAACAAGTTCAAATTTGGTGTAAGGCTGAAAGAATTAAACTCAGGCAAGTTCCACAGGAATCTGAAAACARAGTAACATACATGAGAAGCAAACTCTTGTGCTTCTTCATCACACAGAAAGCAAGGCTTATATTAAGCCAGAAAAAGAACCCTAGTCTAACAGTAAAGGCAGCTGGCTGAGGGGTAAGAATTAAAAATATCCTAGCTTTTAAGCACTGCTGCAAGGAGCTGTTTAAATGTAAAAAGCAGTCTTGGTTACAGTTTAAGGGGAATATTTGCTTCTTTTCAACCAATTGGTCAAATCAGTAGAGAGTCACCTTACTTTTTACCAGTTTTCATTTTGGTGCCATTCAGGGCTCCGAATCCTAAAACTACTGATATTCTTCTTACATCCTCTGGATTGGCACCTGAGCTTCTCAGAGGAGGAAAAGTTCAGGTACTTCCTGGGAAACTGAGTTTTCTCCTGGCCAGCACTAGGCAACTATCTGCTCACTATGTATTCTTACGAATTTTAGTCCAAGACACCTGATATTCTTTACATACTGTAAGGATGATTATTAGCATCTAACTCTGCATTGAAGGATGTACTTGAGGGTCAGACAGTTAAGAAATAAAGTGTATAACTATTTATTTGTATGTGCAAAAACTTCAGTGGCTGTAACGCATAATCATTCTTCAAGGTACTTATAGTTTTCCTCTCAACTTGAGTAAATACATCACTTAATATTCTGAGTGGTTGTGCTTTGATAAATAGAAAACCAATTTTAAATGCAAAAGCAATGAAAAAATCCATATTTTCAACCTTAAATACTGCAATCCACATTTTTCCCCATCAGTCAACTCTATCTACATTAAGCAGTTTCATACATTTTTCTCCCAACTTTGCATTCATTAAATAGTCTYAGAAATATCAGGCTTGTAATGGCAAACAGTTTATTTTAATGCTGAAATAAAGATTTAAGCTATGTATCTATCAAGACCAATTGAAAGTGCTGGGGGACAGAGGCATTTCAAGTGACCTCTTCTTTTGATGAACTGACTTTCCCCTTAAGCAAAATAATTAGATGACATTGAGCAAACTTCTGTATTAGATGCATTTATCATAACAACTTAGTTGAGGTCATTTTAGTTTTCAGCAGGAAGCACTTCCAAACGGAGCTCAAGAAATACACCATGGAAAATTTTAAGTAGAACACTAAAATCACTGAAGCATCCATTACCCAGAATCACAACTCTCTGACACTAGTTACTAACAATCCTCAAATGCTTGAGATTTGARTGATCTAGATTATATTTCTCTGATCTCTAGCCAGAGATTTAACATTTATCCCTTAAGCAAAGGTGCCTTTTAACATGCTTTAAGCTTCTAATCYGTAACAGATTTCTTTAATTAAACCTGTCACTACCACACTTCTAGCTTAAAAAAAAAAGTGATCTTTACCACTAGCATATGTTTTTTGCTTCATTACGTGCTGTTTTGTCTCCATGAGTAACCCACTGCCCTCATGTCTATTAGCTACCTGAAGTACTTTCATAACCTTTACATAATGACTCCCTGCTTGATTTCACAAGACTGATGCATGAAAATGAACTAATACAAAAAGACCATACAAGTCTAAAATGCATTCAATTAGGCCCTGATTCAGCTGAGAACTTCAGCATATTCTTACCTTGGGCCAAGTTTCAATGCCAGTTGTGCCGCAATAGAAGCATTTGCTTTCAGCTGCAAACAGCTCCTGAAAAAAGGTTCTACACCCCCATTTCTTTCCTTAAATCTCTTTGAATGTGACATGAAAAGGGTACTTGCAGCATGATTTAGGKTTTTTTTTTCTATTTCTTTGATTTTAGTTTCACATGACTATGTTAGCTAACAGACCACATAAACCTCCTTCAGTATTTTTCTCAATAACCACATGAGGAGCTCTCTGAGAGTGCAAGWATCCCTGAACAGCTATTATCCACTGCAGAACTGACACTTCCCTTATGGAAATTCTTCTTTGATTATGTTTTTTCAAGAGTCTACTACTGTAGTCACTCAGGTCATAAAGCTACTCACCGTAAGAGTTGTATGTTTCTTCACTCAGTCTGTGGCCATAGTCATAATAATCTGCTCCGCTGTGCGGGAGGAGGGAAATAGGAAGAAGAACGAGAAACAAAGCAGTTACATTTTAAGAAGCAATACTTATCATTTCACATTCTACCTTTGAAAAGAAGAAAGCTTGAAGGATGTAGACATGCCTTAAGGTAAAAAAGGTAAGCATTCATGTGACACAATGACAGCTTAGGTCCTGTTTGTTAATTTATAAGAAGAGAAAATAAACCCTATTTACTTCCATTTAGGATTTTTTCCATTACTGAGCCCCTGGTCCACAGTGTTAAATGTGGATTTGGGAATTTTCTATTTAGAATTATACTTATAGATGGGAAGGTTGAAGATCTTATGAGTCCCAATGAAAGAAGAGTAGGAGGTGTAGGCACTGAACCCAATTACTTTGTCTTATAAACTTTTTTCATTACCTACTGTTGCCTAGTATTTTGTCTTTGCRTCTTTAAATTCACTGATAAAAATGTAATAAAGGACAAGCAACTTGCTGATCAGAGGGCTATATAGTTTCTATACGTGCACCGGTTCCAGTGTCTTCAAAACAAGATAAATGTACACATAAGCAAATGCTATCATTTTAATACGCAGACAAGAAACAACAACAGGAGCTTTAAAGTTAAAAGCAGAAATCTGCAGTCRCTAGAATTCCAAAGTATGTATGAACACCATAACCATAGGCTAAACCAGTCTTCCRTTTCATGATTTCTATTTGTATTAAGACCACTGAATGGAAACTGAAGGACAAGCCTTATTACATACTACTTTTCCATCATGCTTTCATATTTCATGTAAGTATAGCTAYGTATAGTCTTTTATATAATTGACAAACAAAAGTCTAATTATTAGACATTTTTGTAGGACATAAAAAGCAAGTCTCAATTGCTTCTTTCCTTTTCTTTCTAACCACAGCCAGACCCAGGGCTGACAATATTTGGAAAATACTCTACAAACCAATGCTACCAAGTCATTACCTTCTGAATAAGGAAATCATTGTAATATATGATCACTAACAAGTAGTTACTGATATTGACAAAATGTTTCTAACATTAGATGCTAACAAAATTGCTAACAAAATAAAAATCAGAGAGAAAAGGCAATTTATAGCCTTAACATGAATTAGCAGGTAAAGAATTTGTATAAAACAAATAACACATCACAATTACTTCTAAACTGACACAAGACAAAGATCATTTGCTGTATTTGGGTTCTTTGTGTTTTAGTTTTTTGGTTTTTTTTTTTTTCAACTAAAAAGTTTTAAATACCACAAAATAACCCAGGCCAGAAATAATACAGTTCTGRTGTGTGCAAATGCATAGCTAAAAAGTGTGGATGAGTATCTGTTATTGCTAGTATAAGGGTTCCTAAACAAAAACTTAACCAGAATTCACTATGAAGACCCACAAAAAAAAAGTATTGTATACAACCTAAACGTTATCTACGGTTTGTCAGTCTGCRTGATGAGGACCCCAGAGTAACAAGGGCAAAGTTGAAGCATAAGAARTAACATAATTTTGCTCTGCAGCAGTCAGTGATAAAACAGTCTTTATTCTGACAACCAACTTAAAACTGACATTCAACCACCCTTCCATAGAGTACTTGATTATTTATTTTAAGGCTGTCATCACACTTAGAAGCCTATAGCAGCTGAGCCCTATCCCCATATCTGCCAATCCTGTCAGAATGACTTCTGCAGGGTTTTATTTCATAGACCTAAAGTATCTACTAAACAAAAAATTACTCATTTTACAGCATATAAACTGCAAAACTTYGTTTTCAGAAAGGAAAAATACTTTATTTATACTGAAAGTATATCATGACCCATTAAAACTAATAATATTTCCAAAAAGTACAAGTTATAATGTGAAGTAATGTTGCCTAGTGMAATTCAATACTCTCTACTCTGAGCACTTTCATTTGTGCTCTATCAACAATGCCAACGCTCAATTCAACTGCATGTCAAAAAAATGCAAAACTTCAGATAAGACAACTTAGAGACTATGATCCAAAGAAAAGGGTACATACAGATGGCTTTGAGGAGTTCTGGGCAAAAAAGGAAATGTTAAAAAGACTAATTTTTTTTTGTTTCACCTGTAACAGTCTRAATAGCCCATGGAGTTCACAGCCAAAACCAAGATATCTGAGGTTTTTTGGGAGCAATTACAGAAAAATCTAGAACTGTATATGAAGTTACAGCTTACAGAACTGTATTTTCTTCAAAGCAATCACCTGCTAAAAGGAAACCTAGTCAAAGGAACCTGCAATATCAAACTTCTTTGTAAATTGTACACTTCAACTCATTAACTGAGACAGTGGAAGTCAATTCTATTGTGAGTAATTAAGTAGCTATATTAAATAATTCTTCCTCTGGACAGAAAGTATGATGTCAATTTTTGTTTCAAAAGCATCCTTGACATTTATACTTTTTTATATAAGTTCTCYGACATCTTAGCATTCTGACTGAAGACTATTCAAACTCTGTATTTCCCTTTAATGRATTTATTCTAGAAGGGAAACCCTTTTCCTATTCCTTTCATTTCCTCTCGTAGAAAGGAAAGCAAAAACACAAAACAGGTTCGTTTTCTTTTTTACCTCATGCGCCTCCCTCCTTTCAGAACAAGGTAAAAAACATACCATGGATCCCTTCCTTTTTAACCCAGCAAGAYTAAACCTCAGGTCTGCTTTGAGTTCGTATGTTTTAAGATGTGAAATGTCTTCTTGAGACCATTTTCTTCAATTTTCTTTTCTTAATTTTTCCTTTCTTAATTTTTCCTTACTTCTCCAGTTGCCTGCAAGTAGTTTCTCCCTAGCAGCAGATGAGGGCAGTACCTGAAAATTCTGTGATGTCTACTTTGTAGATGGATAATTGCATTAAATGGTATAGTCAGGTGAGTTTTCAAGCATTTTCCTAATCATCAAGTGAACAGTACAAGTGCAATCAACACTGGAGTATCAGATGTGAATCAGATCTTTTGTACATATAGAGCCCTTGCTTATATCTACTCATATTTGACTTTTGTATTCCCATTCCAACACAATGTCTTTGGGCTGACAAGAGAGAAGATGGCAAAGAAAAACACGTTTTSATTTTCCATGTCAACATAAAAACTTGGAACCACCTAATGATACAGAAGGATTAGCAAACAACAATAAACTTTAGTATGTCCCTTCTAATTGTTGAGGGCTGGGCATTAATCCTACAATGCTYAGAAGTGTGAAGTGAGGCTTAAGCAGTTTAAATAAGGCCAGGGGGAAGTACCTGTTTTCTCTGTTCAAGAAACAGCCTGAGATAGAGAAGAGCAACCTCAGATTTTAGCACTGCATCACTGATAAAGTAAAGCCTTAGAGGAGCTTTTTTATCAAGTAAAACAGAGGACTGGGAAGCTTCCTGCCATTTTTCTAGAACCACTGTCCTGTGAGAAGTGTCTTAAAATACTTTAATTTAGAGATATTCAACATAAGCCTTCAAAGGTCATGTGGAATATGACCTGAATTTYTCAGGCTCTTCTGCTAAGCTGATTGTTTCTGAAAGTATCTTGATGAACCATAATAGAAGAACAAATCTTTATAAAAAAACCAAATAGCAGTAACTGCTCTTGACACGGTAGTTAAGTCTTAAGGAACTCTTATCTTTTATAACTTTTTTTTATAACTTTTTATATTAACTATTAGCTTATTCTGTCTAGAGATGTTGGAATACTCTCTTSGGACAGATATCAACAGGATGGTAGTGTTTCAACCTAACACTCATGAATATAATCAGAACAGGTCATTAGGCTATTTTKGGGGCAATCTTAGAACAGGCATGTCAACCACAGAGTGCAAGTGTTCTACAGTATTTCCAAAAAAGGCATAAAGGTAGTCAAAATCTATTGTGATTAATGAATGTGATTRCCACAGCTCTTTAGATATGATACACACATCTTTTAGAATCAGCATTATGCCATTTCTGTGTTTGAAACAAAAGTAGTATGGCAGGGAGCCTGATTGCTAAGGGGAGAGTAAAAGGTCTCTGATTGAAAGCTTTTAGTTAACTGGAAAAGCCCAGGCTTAAGCACTGACAAGCCTGGTTACTGGGTTTAAGCACTGGGGGAACTAAAACTTTCTTCCTCTTCAGTGATGAAAAACAGCTTTTGCAATCAGTTCAGCTTCTAGTAATGCTTACTAGGAAAAAATGGGGAAAAAAATCTGCTTTTTCTTTTGCACACTGGTATCACAAGCAACTTTGGGACTGATCCCTTTAGACAGAAGCCAGGGCAGTTTCAGAAAGCAACCAAAAAAGCCTTCGAAACACAAAGGGTCCCTCTTCTGCTAAGAGTAGCTCCACATGTGTCACGTTTGTCCTGCTACACAGAGGTTGCACAGAACAGCAAAGTAGAAAGAACAAATGAGGATCTCTCTAGCAAGAGGTCTTATATGATAGATCCTGACTGATATGATCACATCTGAACAGAACTTTTCCACAAGGACAAGCCTCTTCTCATCATTCCTACCAGATCTTCACACTCAGCTGCTTCTTGTATCAAAAAGCATCTGTCAACAGTAAACAGGAAGAAGAGTCTCCCAAATGTTATTGTCAAGACAACAATCACTGTAGTAAAGCTTCTCATATCTCCATAATTGTCTTGAACATTGAGTGGAGTATCTCTTCTTAACACTTCTGTGGATCATTAGAACACAATATTCTGTAGCCCAGCTTACAGCAGGATARCATAAAGCCAGGATATCAAGTGGAGAGTCACATGTTTTCTTGCACCTTGCAGATGGATTTTTATTTAATGCCCAGTTCTGCCACTTCTTAGCAGAAGTTTCTTTGGTACATACTCTCATCCCTGCATCTCAGTTTATGTCTGTAAAACAGATAATGATCTCAGAAAGCAACTGAGACCTATATGTGAAAGCTTTATAAAAATAGAGAAAAATGATGCAATCTTCCTTAAATTATATCCTATTGTACTCCCATATGGTTAATACAAATAGCAAATCTATTTCCTATAATCCTAAAAGATGACCAGAGTGCCCCCTCAAGGATTCCCTTAGCTATCACTATTTAGAAATTACTTTTTATGGCAGAAAATGTAATAATTTTCACTTCTATGGAACAGTGAAATGCCCTCAGAGGCATCYGCATTCTGGTGACACCTACCAGGCACAGAACTATGTATATCTACATATTTCTAGCAGAACTCTACACATTTCCCTAAAGCTAACAGTTTTACCATCTGAAATGTCCAGTTAYTGCCGTCTGTGAACTCAGTCTTTTTTTCTCCCCACTCCACTCATGTCCCATCTCTCGAAACACGAAAGGTAAATGGCAAGTAGCAGAGGTGACTGAAGCACACAGTACAAATAAGGCTTCCTTTCAGGAACAGCAGCAGCAGGGAGCTATGGCTTTGCCTTGAAACTATGAATAGAATACAGCAACAATCCATTCCTAAACATGAGAAATGCTAAATGAAATGTCAAAAATCCGCTACATCAAACAAGAAAGCACCAGCAGAAAAACTAAAAATTCAGGCTGTGTAAACATCAGCATTTTGGTTTGGCTGGTGAATTAGAACGAAGCCCCAGTGTCCTGGTTTTGGCTGGGAYAGAGTTAATTTTCTTCCTAGTACCTGGTATAGTGCTGAGTTTTGGGTTTAGTATGAGAATAATGTTGATAGCAACAACTAAAACATCAGTGTGTTAAGTAGTGCTTACACTAGTCAAGGACTTTTCAGCTTCCCATGCTCTGCCAGGTGCACAAGAACCTGGGAGGGAGCATAGCCAGCACAGCTGACCCAAACTGGCCAAAGGGATATTCCATACCATACAACSTCATGCTCAGTATATAAACTGGRGGGAGTTGGTCAGGGAGCAGCGATTGCTGTTCAGGGACTGGCTGGGCATCAGTCTGCAGATGGTAAGGGATTGCATCACTTGTTTTTCCTGGGTTTTGTTGCTCTCTCTCGCTCTCTCTCATTGTTTTMCTTTTCATTACAATTTATTATTATTATATTTTATTTAAATTATTAAACTGTTTTTATCTCAACCCACAAATTTTCTTACTTTTGCTCTTCAGATTTTCTCCCCCATCCCATGGGGGGGGGAGGGTGGGGGTGGGTGGAGGTGCAGGGGAGGATGAACAAGCAGCTGTGTGGTGCTTGGTTGCTGACTGGGATTAAACCACAACACCCACTCATCACCACATCACGTTTGTCTGGTTTGCAAAGCAGTCTGGGGTAAGTGAACTAGACTGCTATCAGACAAAACTAAACTGGAAGTCTTAAACTATCCAGGTGTGTACCAAATGCATTCCAACTGCTAAATGGAGAACAGAGATGTGAACCAACATGAACATTAACATTGGAAAAGGATGTGGTTTTTTCCCTTTCCCTCCAAACAGACAAGAATACTCAGGACAGTGGAAGCAGCAGAGAATGATGAAGATCTGACAGGTAYCAGTCAAAATCTTTAGACTATCCATTGCAATAGGGGAAAGAGCTGTGGGTATTATTCCATCTAATTCTTGGTTATCCCTCTTGAGTCCTGCATAAAGTGATGATAGAGATCCAAGATGATGTTACTTGTCACAGACAATACTGCCTCTAATACATCATCATCCACAAAAACTGTACAGATGGTATGTCGCTATTCTGTCATTAGAAATACTACTCAGTAAGATATACATCATACCTTCTTCTCTTTCTAATTTATTGAATTTATTGTTTTCAGGGCTGCATAATCATAAGAATGTGACAGATCTTTAAAGCAATGTATTACCATGTTTGAGATCTTTCCAGTGCTTCTCTAATGCCCCTTACACAGGCAGGGTTCAAGCCTTGCCTCTCCAAGTACAATAAGGCAGACCTCTTCCTCTTGTGTTAAAGAATTCAATCCACTTAACTGCTAAGACTTGTTTGCTGGGCTTACGTGGGCTCTACTTTTATCAACATGTATGTTCCAAGCACATTGCACCTGACAATTACAACATAAACCTCAAATTCTGATGGATACTAAGCTGTATTTTTCATCATCTGTTAACTGAATGATGCCAAAACTGTACTTAAAAGTACAATTCACAGCTCCCAGTATTTCTTCTAAAATAAAATACAAGCAGGAGAAACAAATAAGACCAATTTAAAGTTTTCCTGCAACCATCTCCCTTTTCTAAAGTTGCCCAATTAAATACATAYTTCCCCACCAACAAAGAAGCAAGATTGTTCTTCCCTTGAAAGCAAACCAGATACTACAGGATAGTCTAAGAGAAAAAACTGCAATTTTCAATTACTGCTAGTAGGCAGACATAGTATGTTGACTGTCAACTAGCAAAACAGTATCAAATCTTAATCTACAAAAATGTGTTCTATGTCAAAAATATGTTCTGAACTGATGAAGCCTGATTTCTCATGTCTCTCCCATTCAACTAATAGACATTGACTTCCAAGAAAGTGTGAGTTTCCAGTGAAGTTCCTTCTCCACCCCACACTGGGGAAAAACAGATCTTCCTTATATATATTCTTCACTGTCTACTGCAAGCATGAATTTATGATGTCCTTTCTCTAGTCACAGAGAGACTATGTAGTCTCTCTTCGGTATCATGGCATCTCTTAATGAAACCGGTAGAAAGTTTATTATGCAAGACATTTTAAAAGGTATTTCTAAATGAATAACAACTGCAATCTCTAAGATTTGGAAGCCTGATTATCCAAGTTGTGTCTCCAAAGACAATATATCTATCAGCATCCTGCTGAGGCCTAGCAACTGGATACTCTACTTCCTCTTTGTTACCTCCATCATCCAAGCTTAAAGTACCCTTTTTTTGAAAACATGCTGTAATTAAATTGAAGCCCTCAAATAATTAAGATATTTTTAAGCTATGACTAATTCCACAAGTTACCATTAACTACAATATAGCATTTAATATTTCAAAAATATTCACTGTTAATGAGTTTTTCTTTCTATTAAGGACTTCTTAAAAGATCTTATTTGACCTATCCATTTCTCATGTTTTCACTTGTGTAATCAGTCAAGGAAAAAATTCTAAATCCTAACAAATACTCATTCTCTTATAATTATTGTGGTAATTTAAGCACCCAGTTTAAGCTGCTGTACAATCACTTAAGTAAAATTAAATCAATCACACAAAATGAATAATCTAATTTTATGAAATAATTCCTTTTTTTGGATTCCTCAAATATTTAAAATTTCGTGTTACTACTTTTTGTACTACTATAACGCCTCCAAGGTTTCTCCAACMGGTCTCTACATTTCTTTTTAAACACATTTTCACTTGTTTTCTAAACATTGAGGCATAGTCATAGTTAAGTTTAATAGCAAAGCCACGAAGAAAACCAAAATTATTTTTTATATCTAAAAAGCATTTTACTAAGTATAATTAGTACAAATTAAAAGTAATCCTAACATTTCTTAAATAGTGAAGTAATCTACTAATATCAACATGATGAGGATTCTAAAAACCTTTTCCAATTTTATGAGTGCAGCATGTAATATACTTGTGTTAAGATTAATTTTTCCTTTAAAGATAAGTTTCTTCCATCATTACATTTGAATTGCCTTAGTCTTATTCTAGTTTAATGAGGTTTCAGACCAGATTTCTGTAAACCAATTTAAAAAAAAAAATC
The DNA here is from genome assembly GCA_030449065.1 of Oceanodroma leucorhoa. NCBI lineage: Eukaryota > Metazoa > Chordata > Aves > Procellariiformes > Oceanodroma > Oceanodroma leucorhoa. The sequence continues at coordinate 10,498,971 of JASVER010000025.1, read as the reverse complement.
AAGCACGTATGCTAGACTCAGAAATAAAGCTMTCTATAGTGCTATTGAGGCACTTCTGAATATTTTATGTCACATTTATTGTCACATTTTAACAGGTAACAAAAAAGGAAAACGATCTATCTAAACCTGAAGAACTAGATCTGAAAAACTGCAGAAAATAATCTCTTCCAATATATGAGCATAAAAATTAAGCAGGAAACCACATGGCAGGGATTTTCATTTAAAAGATACATTAGCTTGTTTATGCTAATGCTTTTGAGGCTTTATTTGCACAGAATTATAACCTCCAACAAGCTCGGACATACCAGGTGTTCATAAGCAACAACAATTGCAAAAACTAGCCATTTGCACCATCCCCAGAAATCAGACTGCTGTGGATTGATTTGATTTATAAGTCAGAGCATGAAATACAAACAGCTACTAGCATTAAAATCCAGAGAATTACATCTTGAAAAGCTACAGTAACAGACACTGTTTTGCATATAATGCATATTTATACACCCTGGAAATGCATGATTGCTGACAAACTTAACAATGTAAATTTAAAACACTGAGCATCGCAAACAAAATGTTAGCAATCAACTTTCAAATACCAATAGCGACACCTCCATGAGCCAATTTCAAATCCGTAGACTCAGCTCTKGATGAAAATCCTCCTCTTACAAACAGCAATGTCTTCATCTTTTGTACGACTACCGAGCACAGTTTCAGAAGACATCTGAAAATTTGAGTTCCTAGTGGAAAATGGGGAGGACCTTGCCAAGAACTACACACTAAGAATCAGCTTCTCTCAAAACTAAAGTGCCTCTGGGGGAGCACAAAATCAGGGATTTGGAGATCTGAAGGATTCAGCAAATCAATTTAGTTGTATTATTTAGGTATCAGGTGAACAATGGCCACTGCCGGATTTCAAGGTGATTTTTTTTTTTTTTTAGTYCTCTTTTCAAMCTGCTATCCAGTTACTTAGTTCTTAAGTAACTACCACAAACTACAAAACAAATTTCCTCAAACCTTTTAAACCACAGGTTCTTTTTGCATGGTCTTCCCTACTTTAAAGAAATTTTATGTCTTGAATCAGTCACCGTTGAAACGAACGGTAAATAATAAGGTCTCACCGCATGGCATTTGTAACACTGGGTTTCCAACATGCTTAGGAATTACCAAATGGGCAGTTACTTTTTTATGCTTTTAGATAAGTAATTTAAAATAAAGTTGCAGCATATACTTCTCACTTCCCAACATAACTAATAAACACAGAGTGAACTAGAGACACTGAATATACATAGGTATACTAAAGAATAAACACAGGTATACTATTTAGTATACCTGTTGATAGGTATTAGGTATACTAATTAGTATTAGGTATACTAATTCTCTCAATTCAAATTAGCTTGACTGGATGGCTCTAAGGTTTACAGGCAACTTACAGGTATTTGAATGTATCACATTTTGGTATAATTGGACATGGTAGCAATTATTGTTAGATATGCAAGAWGATCAACTGAGAAACACTATGTTTAAGCCAATGGCACAATGGTTGTTGCCAAGAGAAATCTAGTGCATTAATAAGTGCAGAAACGAGAAAACATTACAGAAAACTGTACACAATGCCAGCAATTACTGTAAGTTTTAGTATTTCCCCTTTTATATCAGTGTTTAGATTAATTTCTCCTGCATTGGAGTGAACATGAGATCACTAAGACTGACGACCTAAGCCAGCTTTTAAATTATAAATTCTAATTAAACACAAAATGACTACATTACTACATGAATGACTTGTTATTTTTGCCCCTAAACAGACACAGGCATATAGCTATACAAACTATTCCTTTTATAGTTGAGACTGCTGATCTGTTGTAGGTAAAAAAACCAATAAAGCTAGATTAAAGCAGTTTTTTTTCAGGAATAGAAGTATCCAGTTTTAAATACTAGCAGACAAGCCTAAAGAAGTTATTTGAAACTTCTGAGTGCCATGAAGCAGACAGATGGGGTTCTCCACATTTTTTTGTACTACAGTAACTGTGTTAGCCATTCTCTCTTGATASTAAACTTAAAAGCACACAGTAAACCCTTAATGTTGTTGGAGAGGTAACAAACCCAGCCCCCTTTCTCAGCAACCCTGTCACATAATCTGAATTTTAGTAACAAACCTCATTCTTTGGCATGTTAACTCTCTGCAGCATCTGTCACTGCTATGAATGGTTGATCATAAGTACCTCTGTAGTCATCTCAATGCTATTAAGCAGATGGCAGCRCTAAATCCGAATGATGTAGTACATCTCCCTGGTGGACTTTGTTTCCATACACTACCATTATTCTACAATTCCTCAGTGATAAATCTTATGTATTCTAGAGAAYATTAAACAGTGAACTGACAGTGCCAATTGATTTATTAGCATCCATTTCCCTTTGCCCTATTATTGTCTTCGCAAACACTTGTGCAGATCATGTATGAAGCCACTAAGGGACAAAGGCACTTTTGCTCAATTTGAAACATATTTCAGAGATTTAAAATAAATAGAATTTTTCTTAATGCTGAAAATGTTTAAACTGATCCACAAATTTAAATGAACAYCCAACTAAATGCTCCTGCTTCCTCCACAATATTCTTCTCTGAGTTTTCATAATAAAATTGGTCTAGCATTAACATCAGGCCATTAGAACACCCACTACTTTCTGCAATAAATCCAAGTAAAGGATTACAGTTCTAGACAGATTTGGGGAAATCCTTTAAGAGTCAGCTAGGCTGTGTAAGTAAGAATGCATATGCACTGGTGAGGGGAGCTGACAAATCTGCATGCATCTGACATAAGAAAATATCAGCACCAGCAGTCACATGAATGTGGTTTCACACTTACAGCTCACGTTCTACCATAAGATCCCAAAAAGGTTTTTGGCATACAACTGCACATGTTAARTTACTACATAGGTATATAGAAGAGATTTTATGAAGGAATTACTGACTGCATAATGTGAGATCTGCCCTGCATGACAGTAACATTCAGCCTAGTCTTGCTGCTCTTAGCTAGGCACCGAGTATCAACCACACATGATCAATAACTTTTGACAGCATTCATTGCGCGCCATTAAGGTAAAACTGTTCCGGCTGCTTTAAGTATTTGCTAGCCTTTGTTTTTCCAGAAATTGAGAAGTATTTTGTTAAATTAATTTTAGATTGCTTTGKTTTTTTATAACAATACTGAACAGCCCAGTTGATTAATCATCCCAGTTTATACCAGTAAAAATACAATCTAACAATCCTCTGCAAAAAACTATACGTATAATTTAGTCATGTCTCTTCTAAAAATCAGTTAAGATATCTAGTCAAGCTCAGTACAGCTCCAAGGGATATTTTTTAAGTCTTTTTGACCATAAAAAATAATTCTGTTAAAAGACATCCTGAAGCACTATTTGGGTTGCACAAACAAACAACTGTGGATAAGAAAATATTTTAAAGGAAAACTATTTTTTGTAGGATTATAAGGCATTAAGATAGATGAGAACTGARAGAGAACTGATGTTTCTTCTCCCTGTTAGTGCTGTAACAGGCTTTAACTAAAGCTTCAGATTGCCAAGCACAAGCAAGGATACAATCTCACACAATGTCAAATAAAATGCCATTAAACTTTTAAACACATGATTTGGTAGCAGCAAGCAGTTAGGTTATAGAAAGGAAGAATTGTTTGCAGAGGCATGCAAAGTCTCAACTACCTTAATGCGCACAGAAATACACAGTATACTATTCTTCATATCTGAACATATCACCCATTCTAGTCCATCTCTGATTTGGCTATTTCTGGGAAATACACTACAAACATCAAAATTAAAAACAATAAAGGAGAGTCATGCTGTGTTGTACTGAATGGTCAAATTTGGAGAATTTCCATCTTTAACAGATATATCACTAAAATAAGCAAAAACTTTAAAAACAAAATGAGTGTTTCAACTGTCTCCAGTGTACCACACATATACATTGTACACGCAAAGTACACTCATGAACATTAACCAAGTTTGATGAGGTGCAGGAAGAGGATTCCTATACTGAAAAACTACTGCAAATAATTTAATGAGCAAACCCATCTTTTCCGTTTACTAGCTATTTCTCAAATTTCCTCTTTAATACACAATATCATTAATATCACAATCTTCTAGAGAAAATATCAGAAGACATACTAGAAATACTATCACTTTTTAAGATTACTGCTTTCAACTTACAACAGGAAAGAGGAAAAGTTATTTACACATGCTAGTCACTAAACGATGCACTTTCAACACGTAAAAGACCTCCATGCGCAAATGTATTTTCCTTCCATGCTTTATGAGGGCAAAATATCAAGAATGATGTAAGGCTAAACTATGAAAACAATACACTTTTCCCTAATTTCCTTCACATTAAGGACATTGTCATGCACCTAAGTATGATAAGTATCTCTCAGTGGTTACAAAATGACATTTTGCAATATGGGCTACTATTTGATATTCAGATTAAAGATAGGAATGCTGTTCTAGGTAGCTCAGATGGCTGTTTATAGTTATTACGTTTTGCCTGCCAATACAATCCTAAAAATCTTTTGCCAAACCAGAAAATATGCCAGAAAATGAGTGTCGATACCCCGTGAGAAATGTACAAGTGAATAATTTCTTGTTTTCTTTTACCATGCAGCACTTAATAAAATCAGGGGGGGAAAAATGCAGTAATCATTCAGAAGATAATGAATTCAACAAAATGTAACAGCATATGTATTGGTAAAATGTACAGGTAAAATACAAAGCAGAGCGATTATTTTCTGAAGCATCTTCTTCCAGACTGGGCTAAGCATRTGCACATATTACATCTCAAAATGTTATATATACTCTTATGTATTAGTCTTTTACAAGAATAATTTCATTTCTTGGGAGATCTGCTTTTTGCTAATTTTATTTCAAAGGAGAAAAATCTTAGTGAAAACGTTCTTAACATGGAAAAAAAAAATCAAGTAATGTTTAGTTTTGGCTCAGGCAAATGACTTTGTAATGAAGTCCAAATGTTTGTGTRCAATAAACCCATTTACCAACACTACAAGCAGTAAAACAGAACAGAATTACCAACATAAAAGTTGAGGACTATTTTGGTAATTTTCTTTTTGGAAAAAAAAAAAAATCCATTACCAGCAGCTGCTCTCTAAATGTAACATCCTACAGAGCCTCATATTTTGAAGGTCCTACACTGCTGGTTTCTTAAGTCATATTATTTTTGTCAATCTTCAGTAGCTTACAAGACACTGTAGGAGCCAAATATCAGACACAAAGGTATTTTGATTATGTTAGTTCTCAAGAATAATGACACTTGAACTTTCCACTAAGCTTTTTCACACTAAGTTGTTGGGCACAGGAAAATACTCATTTATACAACAAAATTTAAGTTGGGTATGTCAACACTACAGCAAAGCAGATGTCAGGTGTAAACAGCTTTGTTCTCAATTTTGCTGTGAACAGTTCTGTACCATTTTAGATAAGGCTACACTGTAAAAAAAGTCTTAAATATTTAGCAGAAGGTAAAACAGTCTAATCAGTATCTATTTATCAACATCACAATATCCACCAATATCTCCCTTTCCTACTGTTTTCTCTTCCCAGAGGGCAAGGTTTGAAGCTCTAATCACCCCAAATAACCAAAGCAGAAATGCAGAACTAGAGCATTTTACTTTGTTTTATTTTACCATTTTCTCAACAGTCTTGTTTCAACCATTTGAAGTTTATTGCCATAAAAGTTTCAAGAAATTCTCAATGACAGTACAAAATCTACTGCTGACCAAACTATGAATGCTTGGTCTAAAAGAAAAAGAGTGAGAATAAATTACAACTCAGTAAAAGGTGCACAAAACGTCCCTTTCCAGACGTGCACATTGGAAATACCAAATAGTGGGGACTATCAGGCCAGCTGCTAAATAATCTGTCATGTGATATTTGCTATTAAGTTCAAACTACCACCTAATACAAGTAATTTGTACTTCATAGCATTTATCCCATCATTGGGACACATTACTATCCGTTGTAATTCATGGAGTTTTCCAATAGTGACTCCTTTGAAGAAGGCAAAATTTTAAGAAAATAAATCAGAAGTGCTTAAAAATACTGCTGGGAATGAAGTGGGGGAAGGAACACAAATGGCAAGATTTAAATTTGTCACAAAGACAATTCCACAAAGGAGTAAAACTAAAGGGCGTACTTTTTTTAACAGCCAAATAAAGGTAAACTACTGGAATATAAACATGTTTAAGTAAGAAAATGCAATCAGCTCTGTTTTTTCAGATGATTTAATACCTTTTATAAATTTTTTTTCCTCCTCTCCCCTTCCTGCCTCCCCCCCCGCCATGAATCTGAATTAAATTTTCCTGAATTTCCTGAACTTTTGAAAACTTTCTGATTTATAATTTGGCATCACTAAAACTCTTTGTTTCAAATTCTCATTTCTGTTTCTTTTCAATCACTCAGTAACTTGACTTTTATATTTATGTGATACTAGAGAAGAATAACACTGGGGGTTATTTCTAATAAGCCTCATAACATTTTCGCTGTTTTAAGATGAAATTCAGAAAATYTTTAAGTAAAAATAACTTTACAACTGTAGAATATTTCAAATGTGGTTACAGCAGATCTGGAGACTTACCTTTGTGCTTGAGTGCTATAGCTGTTATCATAGGAATCATAGCTTTGTTCATCATAAGCAGTTCCATAACCATCATCATACTCCTGAAATGATATAAAAGAAAGGTAATATTAACCATAACCACACTCCAGAAACAAAGTAGTATTCTAGCTCTAAATATGAAAGAAAACACTCTCCTGCAATGCATATATGACATATGTACACCATGAAATGGCAAAATCTTAATGATATTAATAGAAACTACTTCCATTTAGGAGGCCACACACATATAAGACTATAATTGCTTCAAAGGCATTTTGAACTACTGGCAGTGTGCTTCGAAAAGATTTTTTAGGTAACACTGGYTTGTGCAGAGACAGTACAAATGCTTCATGTCTCTGTACTTGAATTTGAGATGAGTGAGCTACTGATCTTCAGGATATCTCTGGGAAGCATCTCAGGAATCAAAACATCTGAATAAATATTCTGCAACTGACTTAGGTAGCCGACTTATTTCCGGACAATAAATTCAATATTCTACGTAGACTACGGATGGGAAAGAAATTCCCTAGAGATAAGACTAGTAAGAATGATGGTTTTACTTCTTTGAATGCTGTCCTGGTTCTGGCTAGGATAGTTAACTTTCCTCCCAGTAGCTGGAGGGGGTGCTGTGTTTGGGGTTTGGCAATGAAAGGAACGTTGATGGCCCATTGATGCTTTGGTTGTTGCTGGGTGGTGCTTGCACCGAGGACTTCACAGCCTCCCATGCTCTGCCAGGTGCAGAGGGAGCTGGGGGGGAGCATAGGTGGGGCGGTTGACCCAGCTGGCCAATGGGGTATTCTATACCATGTGACATCATGCCCAGTATAAAACTGGGGGGTGCAGGGGGGTGGGCGGGGCTCTGGGGTTCGTCTYACACGGTTTGTTCATGACACATGGCGGGTGAGCAGTTGCATTGTGCATCGCCTGTTTTGTATATTCTGTTATTGCTGTTATCATTGTTATTATCACTGTTCTACTTTGTTTGATTTCCATTATTAAACTGTTTTTATCTCAACCCGCAGGTTTTCCTTCGTGTGCCCTCCCGATTCTCTCCCCCCATCCTACTAGAGGAGGGGGTGAGCGAACGGCTGCGTGGTGTTTAGTTGCTGGCTGGGGTTAACCATGACAAATGCCCTCTGTATACTCTTCAACTTGTGAGAGTTTAGCATCCATTAAGAAACTAAAAGTAAGGATTTCTTATTCCTCCCACATTATCCACACTATTTAAGTATACACTGTAGTAACACTCTTCCCAAAATAGCACGGGATTTAAATACCAAGTTGAACTACTAACTCCAGCTACATACAGAAGTTTAAGATAAAAACAAGTGACAATGATGCTGTGTTTTCCCAGAGAAGGATGAACTACAGAAATCCAAAGAACTGTCACTGATTTATTGTTTCATCCAATAATAAACCTGAGCTAGACACATGAAAAGTAGAAACAGCACTTCCGWTGTACTGATTCCTAGGAAATCCTAATATCCAAATCTTATCCAAATATGCTAAAGACCTCAATGGATATTTAAGGGTATCTTGTCCAGTTTTGCCAGATGAGAATGACCTAATGAAAAGACACTTTGAAGATGTAGGGACCCAGAGAAATGAAAATCAGGCATCCTCTTATATATGGTGTTTTCTGAGTAAGTGTGTATCAAACCCTGGCAATGTAAGGATGAAGTCTCATGAATGAACAAACTCTTTCCCACGAGAAAGAACCTTTAAGAATCTTTCGGCAATGACAGACAACAAAACCCACTAGCAGTATCAATTAGGTAGGGATAACAAATGATGGATTGTCCAACTCTAGTAGGAAACTTCTCCAATGATTGGAATATGACAGCTTTCTAGACTACAATGTCACAGGAAACCTTTCTATATCAGAAGGCAACTACATCCTCAAAACAACTGATAGGGAATTGAATTTGCTAAGAGAGTTTTTAGCATTTTTCCAGTCATCTGAAATTGCTTATATGGAAAACCAGGCAATCTGCACATCAATACTGCTTCACCGCCGCTAGATCAGTGAACATGATTTGTTTCCCAGCAGTGATTAGTACAAGGGTGCCTATGAATAGCTGCAGGCACAAATGAGTGACAGCCTATTCATAGGTCTGGAAGAAGAAATGAGGATTCTTCCAATTGTCTGTTGCAAAGAGATCCATGGATAAATAGTCCCACTTGAAGAGGAAATGCATTGTTTCCTCTTTCAGTAATTCACTGTCCTGAAATTGAAAATTAGAGTTTTAGCATTTTCTTTGCCCATCTGATATGAATATGGATTTTTTTTTGATAAGCCACACACTAAACCCACAAAGGCATTGCCTCCTGGCAGTTATTATGAACAAGCACTTTATTACTTATTGATGCAATACACAGACATCTGTTAACAATACAGACATTGATCAACAGCAGAAGCTGTCTGATCCAACTTATTTGCTCTGTTCCAGAACATTTACATGACATTTGGTCTCCTCTCATAGAATCTCCCAACTGTGAACCAGCCATCCCTAAGAGGGACTCTCAAACTTCAAACTGTGCACACCCAAAAGTGACAAYAAAATGAAAGCAGAGGACAGAAATTAACCTTTTAACATGCTAGGAAAGCTTTGCCACTAAGGGATCTTTGGAGATTTCTTAAGCAATATCAGTCCTATTCTTCACATTTATGTTAACTATTTTACTAAAAATTGGTCATGAAAGAGAAGGGGGGAAAAGACTACTCTGAAGTTAGGGTGTATCTATGACTTCTTGCAGACAAAGGAACAAAGTAGATTTGGAGTAGGAAGAGCCTTATGYTAACAAGATGTCCAGCAGAACAAAAGAAAATTCTGGGAGGTCCACGCTGTTTCAGACTTAAGTGTTTCTAGTATTAGCATTTCTCTTCCAGAGAAATTTTGCCCAGAACTCATTACTGTTCATCATTTTGTGTGTTAATAAGTTGACTACTGCAGAAGTTAAGTCTTACATTATTCTATTGTTGAAGGTGGCTCTTATAAGCTTTGAATGGAAAGATATCTGGTTTGTAGTTTATATGTGGGACTCATGTCACTTAGTATTAAAAAGATCAATCTGTGCTGTTGCAATTACTATAATCTGCTTAAATAGATCAATTCTTCCTTTTTATTGCTGTATTTACATTTATAAAATCAAAAATTTACATTAAAACGAAGATAAAATTCATGTGCAACATGCTGCAAAAATAGAATAGGTTTAAAGAGCTGCTCTCAATGGCTTGTTCTGTTAAGAGATAAGAGATTGAAATTCCAAAACATTTGTTTACTGTGCACTATTCCCTTGAAGTAGCAATTAGGCAGGGGCAGCTGAAGTATGTTTCAGAGCTTTCCCTGAACTAGGTCTGACACAGTATTTTCTCTTAGTTATACAGTATTTGAAAACCTTCTCTTTCAGGTTACAAATAACATTGGCCAAGGCAGAATGTTTTACATTTTAGATTAAATCCACACTACTTGGGTATTTTCTGAAACACAGACCTCTTGTGGCTTCAATAAATGTTTTCTTTAACTTTATTTAGTATCTAGGTGAAATGTGCTTGGCGATCTGGCATGTTTCAGTACTATAAAATATCATGCTAACTTAAATGAAAATAACTATCATTTTTACACATATATAATGAAAATGGASAGTCAGAACTTAAATATGCACAGATATCCTGTACTAAAGTACATTCGTTCACTGAYCAGCATTGCTATACAGATTTCTTTCTGTATAATACAGGAAAAATTACACCTTCATAAGAATATTTTAATTGCCTTTTTCCTGCTGATTTTTCGGCATATTTCAGGTATTTATAAAAGCATTCATTTTTGTATTTAGAGCCATTATTCTTCTTCACATKGATGAGCACATTTGCGTTCCTACTACCTACCAAATGCAATACAATGGACTTCCCCTCTACTCCAATTATGTAAGTCTATAAATAGTTCTTCCTAATGGTATTCAGTRATCAGAACAAGTTTACTGGTGAAGCCATATTTCCTCTCCCACTCCAAAAAACAAAAGTCCAAACAAGATCATATTTTCTTCCCACGAATGGGAGCGTTTTGTTTGTTATTCATTATTCTACTTTTCAGGATAACCTAGAAAACTAACTCTCATCACATTTAGTCTGATTAAAAGAAGGCAAGTGTTCTGTACAGTTTGTGCTTACAACAAAAATGTAGAAGAAAAGTGAGCTGAAAATGCTAAACTTGAACTACAGGTATTTTCCACACAACATGTGAAATATCAACCAGGAAGGTATCAAGAGTGATTGTCTCGCCTTCTGTTAATTTCAGTCTTAAGAATCTTCTCCCAAAGTAACAGAACAGCTGGAATTACAAGACAGATTTTTTCAAAAAAAAAAAAATGAAATTACTCTGTAAAATCTCAAACCTTAATAAACTCCTTTATTAAGACAACCTATAAGCCAGAATCACATTACATTACATTTCCCCATACAGAGAGCTTCTGCCTACAGTTGTCTCAATGATAGTGCCCGCAGTTGATATAAATCCAAAGAGCAGCACTGGTAACAGTAACTGTTCAATGCAAAGTGCAGAAATCTTCCATGAACAGAACCCAAAGCCAATGTGTAAATATGCACCCTTCAAATATATTAAATAGTAAGTTACTATCACAGGTCAAAAAATGATAAAAGCAATGAAAACAATCTTTGCCAAAACCCTGCACTACCCAMAACATTATAAATCATGCTATAAATCATGTTTCTATCCAATAATTAAGTACTTTAAACACACCCTTGTTCGTGGGGAATAGGAAATGGTGGCTTTAAATTATAATTGGCTGGCAGTGACAATGACAGACTAGTGTTTGGGCCCCCTTTAGGGGAAATAAAAAATGTTTCAAAGAGAACAAGACAGAGAAACAGGAAGAAAAGAGAGGGTAAAAAGTTCATTTTGAAAAAAAGGCCATTTGCATTGCTAGAAAAAAATCATCAAATCAATAAGAAATTAATTTTCAAGCTCTCCCCAACTAAGGAAATCCATTCAGGGGCTGTTATCACCACAACTAAAAGGTTGTTTTTTCTTTTCCTCCTCATTCTCTGAAATTAATACTTAYATCAGTACTTTATCACAGAATACTGGTGGAATGTCTTCCTTTTAGATAAAAAACTATCACATTCAAAAAAATGTGTGTGCAGAGATTAACTTGAAGGAGAAAGAACATGAGGCAACATCAGTGCAGTGCAATGAAGGTTTTTTTGTTTTTGGCAAATTAGAATTGTAAAGGGAAGGAACAGCCATTTTGTTACATGGAAATAACACCTCCCCATCATTTAATCAACAGGGAAGATTGGGCAATCAGAACAAATATGGGTAGCTACTAYCATCTAAAGTCTGAGTGATAACATTAAGGACATTAGCAGCAAACATGCACAGACCGTACGCTCTTACTTTGTAGATTTTCATCTGCTTTAATGTAGGAGCYTAGTACATATTCAACAAGAACAAATAACCTTCACACTCAAAACAACTAAGCAAATAAAAACATTTGAAATTAATGTTGCTTGTTATTAGGATGTGTGCTAGTGTAAGTATAGTCTCATAGTACAGACTTAGTATGAGAATTAAAAGCTTAAGTTGGAATTAAGTCTGAAGCACTGCTTTATCTACCAGTAAAAGCAATGCATTTCTGGAAATATCCAGAAATGTACACTTTAGGAACGATAAACTTTGAAAATTTAGCAATCCCTAAGCTTTAGGATCTTCCAGAATTAGGTGATAACTAAACATAGATTTTAAAGAGTAGATTTTGAAGTCTGTTGTTAGCATCTCATTTGTATCCAAGTGTTCTGCACACCCTTCTAAGTAGTCTGTATCTGTAAGTTAAAAAAAATCTTTGCATGTAATTCGAAATAGTTCATAATGTTCTTTTTCAAGTTACAATTTACTTAACATTAGAAAGGCTCCCTAGGTCTCTTACTGGTAGACATTCCATCTTAATTCAATTTCTTATTACAGAAAGCAATCTCATTGAAGCATTCTAAGTGAAGCACTAACTGCTAGAAATTATACATGTGGTCACTGCATTAGAAAAATCTGCCGCTGAGGCAACCCTTGTCTGAACACAAGAAAACATCAATAAAATTGCCAGAAACAGAACTAAAGCTCTGCCACATCTTTCCCACACACACACTAGGGAGGAACATTTAGATCTGATTGCTTTCCAAAGTAGTATTGAAGCAAGTCTTGGCCATAACTTGCTAGATTGCAGAGTTTTATTTTTCAGTGAGACATTCCACACTGCCACAGCAATGGGTTTTAAATCCATGTTTAAAAGTCCAATTCTTAATGCCTAAAAAAATCTGATTATCAACTCAGATAAATACCACTTTGCATTTAAAACATTTAAGCAGCCAAAATGGGACTTGACATGGCATGATCACAAATATATTTATACAAAGTACAGAACTGAAATACTTAAGAGTATTTAAAAACATTTACCTTTGTAAAATGAAAATAGCAGCAAATAAAAATCTAATCTTAAAAAAGCTTCAGCCACATTGCTGTGTTTGGAAAAAGCYTCAAAGTTTGAAGCTGGTAAGAAGAGGACAACAGGAAGAGGCAGAGAGCAGCAACTGTTACTATACAGTACCTGAGACTGAACAGTTATKGTCTAACCTATGTTTGACTGAACATTTGTTAAGGAATTGACACTRTTAAAAAGCAGTGAATTGCTAGCGTACTGTTACTAATTTCCTGCTTATTGAAAGTTATGGAAAAGCTTAAAATCTCCAGCTAGTAGTTAAATACAATTCCTATTTCTTATCTTAATGGAATAAATTGTCAACTTGAACATACATGAAAATATTTTTATCTATTACACAGTTTTGTTCAATGAGTAGAGAAAAAGTCTCATATAATTGAGAACCATGTCCCTGAAACTATCTGCAAGTGCTTCAATAAATCTAGCAACCATCTAGTATGATTTCCCTTACCCAAAGCATTATAAAAATAATCCTGGCCATGCTTCACACAGACTAGGTTTTCTCCTGACTTGAGCAGTTGAGGACATAAAAATGGGAGGCATGTTAGCCTTCAGAGAAAGTTTATCACACTAAACAGAGCAGTGAGGTTAGAACAGTGATTATAAAGCTGGCTGGCCATAGAGGCCTGAATTTTTGCTATCGTCTAAGCTGATGCTACAGCTWTTAAAAAGACAACGTTCACAGAAAACGATAAGGAACTGTCATTTAGTGGCTTCAAAAACTTCATCATGGTACAAACAATATGGTGAGGTCCCAGGAGGAATGGGTCCTGGGGCTGAGAGAGATACATAAGTGAGACTGGCAACACTGGAGTGGGAAAACTAGTTATATTGAACTGGAAAAATGTGCAGATATTGCCGCTAGTCCAGTAYGTAGCACGACTTCAGCAGAGAAGGCCACATCAAGCATCCAGAGTCAGCATTACCAACATCCCAGAAAGCTGACAGGCAACAGAGGTAGTCTACTTCTGTAGAGCTTTCTGTACTGGACAAGTACTGTACAACTTCTCTATGGGCTCCAAGCACAGGACAGCAATGGTGACCTAGTTCTGTTCATCTTAAGCCCACATTAAAATGCATCTAAATTCAAATGAATGATTTTCTGCCTGTGGCATGATTTTCCCTGTGTGAGATACTGCTTCCAGAATTAACYCTTCTAATTTTTCAGAAGGAAGTAGGTATTCCACTTCACATTTTGGTATTACCTTTTAAAAACAACTTCTTAAGAGGAAGGAGAGAGATTAGGATAGGCAGGAGGCAGAACTGAGTAAGATCCTTGTAGATGTTAAAGATTCATTGGTCTCAAGGACTACAGAAAAAAGTTAGCAAAGGGAGTGAAGGAAAAGGGAGGCTGTTTGTGACTCAGTGATGGTCTCATTTTCTGTCACAAGGTATTCTTAATAGTACACCACAGAGGAAACAGGCAGGGACTTTATGTACTGAAAGCCCTGCATCATCTTTGAAATATTTAGAGTTACAAGGCGGCAAGTGGTTGAAGGCTTCCATCCAGAACATAGTTTGCTTCTTTCTGAACTTGCATAGTTTCACATTATTTTAATGAGTAYAAAGCAGAGGCTTGTAAGCTTAAGGGAATGAAAAGCTTCATGAATCCTTGCAGCCTTTCCAGTCCTCAATGGAAAAGTTCTAAAGGCTGCACTGTAACCTCTCTGGATATCCCAGTCTCTGAGGCTCTGAAGCTATATGCTGCTTAGAATACCCACAATCTCACTGATGTTCTCATTCTACAGACACAGTGACACCTTACCCTGCTCAGATATTGAGGTTGGCAAACCAGCACTTAATACTAGATATGGCTAAACAGCAATTAGTAAGGAAAGGACAGAAATACTAGTAATGACTCCTCCATGGTACTTTAACCTGTAGAAGATACAGTTAAGGTACTTTGATAATATACTACAAATGTGCATTTAAAAAACACACCTTGCATTAAATTTAACATACAATACACTAATGGTTCACATCCTAGCAAAACTTTATTCTAATGAACCTCCATTTTAACAAAGGAGACACAGAAAATAGGCAATTTTAAAACGAACCAGCTAGCATTGCTTTATCAATTGCAGCTTTAAATACATATAACCCAGTTAAGATCTCTTGTTTGGAAGATAAGTGATTGAGTTCTAGAGAACATTCTTTTTAGAAGTTGTTTAGCACGGCACTATTTTTCTTTATAGTGCTATTTTCTAATTATTCTCTCTCAGAAATAAAGCATACATCAGGATACTGATTCAAACAGCTGTTATTTCCATGCCACTTTTATATACACATGCTATAAACAGCAGATATATATAAATATGAAGTTACTCAAAGWAGTTTATTTTCTACCACATCACCATATGTCCTACAGTGTATGCCCTGGMAACAGGCTGTTTAATGAGGACCAATTCCTTTGAAAACATTGTGAAATACCCACTTATTTGCAGTACCCACCTTGGCTAGTCAAGTCACATATAACCAGGGGACATTTAGATATATTGTTCAAGTACTAGTTCTCGTAGCATTAATAAACTACATTAATTTCTTCTGAATTGTTCAGGTATGCGTATAAATGTTTGTACTAATGACATWAAACTTTATGCAGAAAGTTTAAAGTGTTACATGGAAAATTAGGTTTCTCATCAAAAGGACAATGGTTGAGATCTGATCTAGAGGGTTTGGRGGGTGTGAAAGAAGACAGGGAGAAGATAGGTGGAAGAAAGATTGAGAGAAGAGCAAAAAAATATCTAAATAGCAAAACCATCTTCTGGAGCTCAGGAATTCCTTTTTCGCTAGTCTGAACAACAGACACAAAGTCCAGACAGACTTGCCTGTAAAGAGGGCATGCTAAAAACTTTTATATATATAAAACATTATAAGCATTGTCCTTGAAAGTGTTGTTTTTCTATAAGACTAAATCCATTTTTATGATGATAGTTTTGATTTAATAAGCTTTTGTCTTTATCTCACTGCTCTGTAAGTTCAGTTTAAATTAAATTTACCCTAACAATTCATAACTGTCTATAATTTTCAGTCATGTACAATATAAAGTATTTTGAAATGTTTTTAAATTTTTAATATGACAAAATCAAGATAAGTATGTATGGATATCGTGGTTTAACCCCAGCCAGCAACTAAACACCACGCAGCTGCTTGCTCACCCACCTCCTCCGGTAGGATGGGGGAGAGAATTGGGGAGGGCACACGAAGCAAAACCCGCGGGTTGAGATAAAAACAGTTTAATAATGGAAATAAAACAAAGTAGAACAGTGATAATAACAATGATAACAACAATAACAATATACAAAACAGGCGATGCACAATGCAACTGCTCACCCCGACGTGTTCAGAACGAACCGCACAAGATGAACCCAGAGCCCCCCCCCACCCCAGTTTTATACTGAGCATGATGTCACATGGTATAGAATACCCCATTGGCCAGCTGGGTCAACTGCCCTACCTATGCTCCCCCCCAGCTCCCCCTGCACCTGGCAGAGTATGGGAGGCTGAAAAGTCCTGGTGCAAGCACCACCCAGCAACAACCAAAGCATCAATGGGYCATCACCGGAAACACAGCACCCCCTCCAGCTACTGGGAAGAGAGTTAACTGTCCCAGCCAGAACCAGGACAATGGCTTATTGAGATACACTGTACATTGTTAAAATTTAGGATCATTTTTTAAGCTTTCATAACAATATTTTAATTGTCTAATGGTTGAACAGTTATATGACCACTAAGATAGGTTTAGGAAGAAGAGTAGAATTATTCTCAGTTTTAGTTGAGAATTAAATATCTACTTACAATGTGATTTTTCAGATTTTTGTAAAGCAGAAACCTAATACAATACATTTAAGAGGTACATAACTATTTTGCCAAATGTGCTGTAAATGTCTTTATGATAGTACACAAAACCTGAAGTTTTACTACTATGAAACAGTTCAAGTCTGAAAAGGTGATGAGGGATGACCACATTTGCCATAGATTCTGGGTGCAAGACTTAATTCAGCACTATTTAAAGAGATTCTACTGAGTTCTAAAGCGATAGTTAGGATCATCCCTCCAAAATTACACACTTTATGCACGGTATGTCAACACCTCGACTTACATATTCACCGTACGTCTCCTGTGCTGGAGGTGGCGGAACGGGCCGGTAGCCTGCAGGTGGAGGTACTCCTCTTGCTCTGGGTGCTAGAAGTCCACGGCTACGACTGACTGGTCCTCTACTGGGAGGCACTCCTCTGGGTGCTGGTGCCCCTCTGGGTACYCCTGCTGGTGGTGGAGGTACTCCTCCACGGCTCCTGTGAATATATGGATCACTTACCATTAAACACTACACCCTCGGCCTCCCTTTCAACAGCTCCCTCCCCCACATCATGACAATTTTGCTTTGCTACAGCCCGAAAAAGTCTAAAAGGTTTGTAGTTTGTCATTTTTCTATATGCTTTAATCCAATTACACACGGTATGCAATAAATGCYGAAAGATACAAACTAGGCATGTAATTCAGTGACGAACTTCTCACTAGCTTGAGCCATTCTCGCATACACGTAGACACTCAAAGTAATTTGCTGAATCAGTCAACTTCATTAGAATTTGACTTACAGTATGTGAAATCACAATCATAGAATAACAGGTTAATCTGAAGCTGTCGGGCTATATCGTACTCAAACCCTGCACAGAGGAATCAGTTGCAACTCCCTTCTGATCCTGTGTAAGCTTCTAAATGCAATCCAAAGATCACACCGCATGCAAGAGATTGAGTGGGTCAGAAAAATTACATTTTCTTCCGGTTCTAAAGGAGAGATTTCCAGCTGTTGCAGGAAGCATTCAGACATGTAGTAAGTGTGCAGGGTGATTACAGGATATAACCTAATGTTCTATATGTATTTAAGAACAAGAAATAAAAGCATATTTTTTTTAAAGTTCTGAAAGAATGATAAGCATTAACTTGCATTCCACTACTTCGGACATTTAACATATGGATAAAAAATTTGAGACCTGAACTGGAACAATTTTCTAAAATATTTTATCCATTTAGAGGTGGTGTTCCCCCCCACCTCCCTATAGTAAAGGGAGAGACTTAGAGGTACAACCTGTGAGAAATTTGCATCATTTATCCTCTTTTAAACAGGATGTCTAAAATATTGCTAATAGACATCTCCTTTTTAAAGGAGATCATTTCACCCCATGGACTATAATTGAGTTTAAGTGACTGCTCTGTAGGCATATAGACTTGTTCTGAGGAAGTCACATCCTTATTGTACATAGTAACAAATACACAGAAAACAAACAAGCACAAACTCTACAGTACCTTTCTACCTACCAAGCTCATCATCTAATTAATCTCAAGAGTAGTAATTGAGTGAAAACACTCTGTTCTGATTTCAGTAGAAATTTCCAACTTAAACAATAYTATAAAGCAAGATCCAGATTTGGCCTTAAGATTCCCTATCCCATTTCAAACAAGTCATACAATTTCTCATTGGTAAGCTCATCAGAAAAAAATATAATCATTTTATCACAAATAATTAGTATTTGAAAAACTGCAACACTAAATGAATGCAAAAATGTAAATACTTGATACAATCAGGATAGATTTTATTAATTCTATTTACTGATCAAAACACAGTTACAAAGTATTTTAAACAAGCCTAGAGAGTAAGTGATTTAAAACTGTGCTTATTACTTGGTTTTGGCTAATCTGTAGAATGCCTCCTCAGGACAGGGTACCAGCTGCTTATTTGACTTCATTGTAGTGGGGGCAGGGGTGAGCAGTGAAGTTCCMAGACACAGCCTGCTGAAGTAATATAAAGAAATAGCAAATGTGACACTTGCCAAGTGAAGCCAAAGAAAGGGAAATTAACCTATTGGCATAGACAATAGTCAATACCAAGTTAAAAAAAAAGTCAGTAAAAAGACTCAAGAATCACTAGCCATAATCTTCATGGCATCCTTCAGACAGGGTGCAAGTGAAAGCAGCAGGAAGTGGGACATGCTGGAAAACATGGAAAAAACATTTGAAGGAGGGAAAAAAAAAGTACAGTTTTTAGAACCAGCACAGCTTTATTCTTGAAGAGTAATTAGAACACCAGATCCACATGATGAGAATGTCTTCTGCATTTCAAAAACAGTTAATAGGATTGGAGTTGTGATGGGTGGGAAATCATATTTCTCCTATATTAGGAGACCATTTACATGCTTTTTTTAAGCATTACTGTAGGAAGAATAAACAATCTGAGATGTATATTTTTGTATTACACAACTCAGATGGTTACTGCACCAGGCTGGAGGAGACTAGAAAGGTGCAGAGATAGGAAACCCAGTAACAGGAGAGTTCAATTACCACCATGCAGATTTGAGTCATATCAGAGAATGATGCTAAGAGCAAATTTTTAGAAACTGCRAATTGTTACTTTATTAAGAAATTATCAGGGAACTAAAGAAGTTTGACATGAACAATGAACAGAAACTGACTCAAAATATTGAGGAATCACTTGAATAGGAACCTTTGCAAAAACAACAGATCAGTTCTAGTATTGCTTAGTTTGAAAAAGGGCAGCCATATAAATTATGTTTAAAAAGTTTTAAAAAAGTAAAATGTATATACACAATATGGGAAGACATTTAGAGAAATCCCATGGAAAGTCAGAGCAAATACACAACAACTGTCAAAAAAGAAAAAGCTTGAGAAAGGGCACAAGGAGCTCAGTAAGGCTAGAACATCAGGGTAAGGAGAGGTATTAAAAGAGGTATCACTTAGAAAAGCTGAACCCATCTCTAACCTCAAAGGACAAATACTAATAGAACATATGTAAAATACTCAGAAAAGCAGGTCAGAAATAATATAAAGAATTCATAGAAAGCCAAAAAAAAAAGTCCTTTAAACATTCTGGAATTGGGAAACCTGCCAGAGTGAGGCCAAACCACCAGTGAAGAACAGCGAGATATGTATATATGTATGCATGTATACATTAAGTTTTTTGCTACACAATCAAGAAAGACTGGATAAGGTTCTCATGGTAGAGTGTTTCCTTATGGGGAATGCATTGGATGGTGCCGCCAACTGTCTTAGAGACAAATTACAGAACAAGAGGAGCAAATAAACATAACTGCACTATCTTTCTATAAACTACAACRGGGGTTCAGGTGCCTAGCTCTTTAATCTGTAACTGAATCCCAACCTGAATGTTAAGGAAARGAAAAAAGCAAAAAAAATTCAAAGTAGCAAACTGTAAGAGGGGACACTTGGTAGTTAATACACACACGCATATATAAATTTATATATCCTAGCTTTACACAAAGTAATAGGTTCTGTGCTTTCACCACCCATAGAACATCCATAATTAAGTTTGGCCGAGTGGTCAGGATGGTAAAACACAAATACAATTTCAGAAAATATAACAAGAGAACACAGAAAGCTTCAYTACCCAACTCTGTGTATTCACAGTCCTGTTTCCTAATTTGGAAATAACATAAAAGAACTGGAAGTACATTAGAAACYGTGTCAAAGATGATCAACAGTATAGAACAGCTTACATATAAGGAAAAATTAAGTAGATTAAGACACTTCATACTATAGATGGTAACTGAGGCTTATATGATAGAATCCAATAGTAACAAAGGAATGAAGAAGGCTGAGGGGTGACTTCATCACAGCCTACAACTTCCTCAAGGGGGGCAGCAGAGGGGGAGGTGCTGATCTCCTCTCTGGTTACCAGCGATAGGACACGAGGAAATGGAATGAAGCCGTGTCAGGGGACATTCAGTTCGGACATTAGGAAAAGGTTCTTCACTGAGAGGGTGGTTGGTCACTGGAACAGGCTCCACAGGGAAGTGGTCRTGGCACCAAGTCTGTCAGAGTTCAAGGAGCATCTGGACAACACTCTTAGTCATATGGTTCAGTTTTAGGTAGTCCTGAGAGGAGCAGGGAGTTGGACTCGATGGGTCCCTTCCAACTTGAGATATTCTAAGGTACATAAGGAGTTATTCTGCAGTCATTTCCAATGTAAGAATCAGGGGATATCAACATGTAGGGATAGAACATTAAACCAGATTGCCTTAAGGCCTGAGCCACTAGGACTGCTGCTACAAAATATGGTCACTGAATGACAGAATGGTTGAGGTTTGAACAGACTACTGGAGGTCATCTGATCCAACCTCCTTCACAAGCAGGTCCACCTAGAACCAGTTGCCCAGGACCATGTCCAGGTGTTTTTTTAATGTCTCCAAGRATAGAGACTCTACAACCTCTCTGGACAATATGTGCCAGTGTCCCGTCACTGGGCACCACCAAAAAAAGCCTTCTGTTCTCTAGGCTGAACAGTCCCAGCTCTCAGGTTTTCCTCACAGGAGGGATGCTCCATACCCTTTGTGGCCCTTCGCTGAACTCTTCGCAGTATATGCCCATGTCCCTCTTGTACTGGGGAGCCCAGAAATGCATACAGCACACCAGGWGTGGCCTCACCAGTGATGAGTAGAAGGGAAGGATCACCTCCATCGGCCTGCAAGCACTAATGCAGCCCAGGATACCATTAGCTTTCTTTGCAGCAAGTGCACATTGCTGGCTCACGTTCAACTTCGTGTCCACCAAGGTCCTTTTCTGCCAAGCCCTTTTCCAGCTGGGTGGCCTCCAGCATATATTGGTGCATGCAGTTGTTTTTTTCCCAAGTGCAGGACTTTACACTTCCCCTTGTTGAGCTTCATGGGGTTCCTGTCAGGCCATTTCTCCAGCCTGTCGAGGTCCCTCTGGATGGCAGCACGACCCTCTGACATATCACCTACTACTCCCAGTTCAGCGTCACTTGCAAACTTGCTAAGGGTATACTCTGCCCCATCATCCAGATCATTAATGAAGTTAAACAGGACTGGACCCAGTATTGACCCCTGGGCTACRCTGCTTGTTACTGGCCTCTAGCTGGACTTTGTACCACTGATCACCACCCTCTGGGCCTAGCCATTCAGCCAAATCTCAATCCACTTGTCTCCTCCTCCAGCCCATACACCAACAGTTTCTCTATGWGGATCTTATGGGAGACAGCATTCCTGAAGTCACAGCAGACAATAYCCACTGCTCTCCCCTTACCTACCAGGCTAGTCACTTCATCATAGAGTGCTCTCCTGTTGATCAAGCATGACTTCCCTTTTGTGAATCCATATTTACTTCTCCTGATGACCTTGTCACTTATGTGCCCGGAAATGGTTTCCAGGATTAGTCACTCCAMCTTCTCAGGGATTGAGGTGAGGCTGACCAGCCTATAGTTTCACCAGGTCCTCCCTGCCATTTTTGAAGGTAGGGGTGACATTTACTTTCCTCCAGTCTTCAGGCACCTCTCCTAATCTCTACGATTGTTCAAAGACTGCGAGTGGCTTCCACTCTCAGTGGACAGTGACATCCACCAGCTCCCTCAGCACTYGTGGRTGCATCTCATCAGAGCCCATGGACTTATATATGWCCTGTTTGCTTAGCTATTCTCTAACCTGATCCTCTTCCACCAAGGGTATGCTTTCCCCTCATCTTTGGGTTCTTGGATTTCAGAAGGCCCCTGGTAAAGACTGAGCCCAAAAAGTCATCAGGTACTTTAGTCTTTTCCATGCCCTGTGTCACCAGGGCCCCTGCTCCRTTTAGCAGTAGACCCACATTTTCGCTAGTCTTCCTGTTGCTACTTAAGTATTCATAGAAGCACTTCTTGTTGACTTTGACATCCCTTACCACATCACTGATGACTCCTGTAAGACATCTCTACTGCTATCTACGCAGCAGACATGTCTATCCATTAGGGGCAGAACTGATGGCCGGAGGGCAGTTTAGTCCTCACACATCTCTTAAAATTCTCATCTTCCATCTATGTTTTAGCTAATCCTTCCACAGCTCTCAATTCTGACCCATCTTGCCTATTCTTGTTTTCCATTTCACTCCTTTATAATTCACATATTTCACCAGGTGTTTAAGGTTGAAGTTGTTTTATTTTACTTTAAGTACTTTTATTATAAAATACCTCTAGTATTTAACTTTAAGTAGAATTCCTTCTCCTAACAACTCCTTTGAGGGGTATCCATCTGCTTCTCAGCTCTCTGAAGAAACTGCACAGAGGATCTTTTCTCTATCCTTTTTCTTCTACAGCTGTCTCACCCTATGAATTGCACCTCGAATACTGTGTTCAGTTTTGGGCCCCTCACTACAAGAAGGACATTGAGGTGCTGGAGCGTGTCCAGAGAAGGGCGACGAGGCTGGTGAAGGATCTAGAGAACAGGTCTTATGAGGAGCGGCTGAGGGAGCTGGGGTTGTTTAGCCTRGAGAAGAGGAGGCTGAGGGGAGACCTTATCGCTCTCTACAACTAYCTGAAAGGAGGCTGTAGAGAGRYGGGTGYTGGTCTCTTCTCCCAAGTAACAAGTGATAGGACGAGAGGAAATGGCCTSAAGTTGCDCCAGGGGAGGTTTAGATTGGATATTAGGAAAAATTTTTTCACYGAAAGGGTAGTCAGGCATTGGAACAGGCTGCCCAGGGAAGTGGTGGAGTCACCATCCCTGGAGGTGTTCAAAAAACGTGTGGATGAGGTGCTTCGGGACATGGTTTAGTGGTCATGGGTACTGGGTTGATGGTTGGACTCGATGATCTTAGAGGTCTTTTCCAACCTTAATGATTCTATGATTCTMTGAATTCAAAAACCTCAGTGCATCTGCTAACATTTAGCTTCATTCTTCTGTTTTCATCCAAATCAAGACATCTCAGCCCTGTTCTATGACATTCACAGAGAGATCTTACCATCAAATCAAATTCATCATGGCTCCTAGTCCCTCTAAGTCTTTCACTGCTTGCTTCTTTGAACAAGGACATCATTCTGCAGGCCAAATTTCAGTKGCCATCATCAACTCTCCTTCTCTTTGCACACAGCCTACAGACTATTTTTTTTCTTTATAAAAACACCTGAAATAGCCTTTCTTTTCAAATGACATGAAAAATTACTTGGCATGGAGATTTCAGCTGACATCAAAACTTTAAGACAATGAAGGGCTCCTCTCCCAAAATCAGATATTCTTTCATGTTAATTGAGGATTTAGAAAAGTAGATTTTGAAACTTTCTGGAGCATCCGTGATTAGATACCAAATTCCCATTTATTTTAATTAAAATTATGGCACATTTGTTCAAATAACTATGAAACAGTCTTGATCCACAACTTTGGTTTAAGTACATAATTCATGGTTTCACTACAAGCAGTACAACTACTGGAAATAACTTTTACCTTTGATAAAAACTGTTGCTATATTAAYCCTCAATCAGAATGCTTCTGAATCTGAAATTTGATCAGTCTCCCAACACATTTCCTTGCCTGTTAGCCCTCTTAATCCTTCCACCATTCCTTTGTTACAGAAGAAAAAGATCTTTGTTTCCACTTCTGCAGGCCACAAAGCATTATCCCCAAACCTTAAAAGTTGTATGTTATCAAARCTCATTTGTCAGCTCATGTCAGCCTTGACTACCTGCTTATATTCTGAAATACAAGAAGGGTATTTTTGCCTTTATTTTCCCTCCTCACCACCATGCTGTCACCTCATTCCTTTTCAGGAGTCTTCTGAATGTCCTCTTTACCCCAGTGCCAGTAAGAACATCTTTTACAGTATTGAGACTGCCAATATATCCAGGCTAGCGGTATACACAAATGGGTACTAAACCCCCCACATACCTGTCCTCAAACTTTTTGTACACTTTGTTTGTGTAAGTACTTTGAAACAGAGTCAATGTGCCTTATTTTCAGGACACCTGAAATAAAAAGGTCCTTGCCTGTGATCCCTCAGATGTATGATACTGCAAATACATGAGTACTCAAGCATCACAGGAGACACTAGTGTTTGGTTTTCTTTTTGCTACATTTGTAAGAAAAACTCTACTCTTCTGAATCTTATATCAGTATGCTATCCAGAATCTCACAGATTTCTTGTATGAGGGAAACCTTGCTCCTTAAGTAATTAGTAACTGTATTTTATACTAAACAGACTGTGGTAGTTAAATAGACAGTGCTTAAACATACTCAGTAAATCTTCTAGCCAGGCACTATTATCATCACCCCCAGACATGCTTTAAAAACAAAGTGATCATCTATGTACTTCAGACCACTGAGTCCTACTCTCAAAGAAATGTTTTACTGCCCTAAAACAGATTACTACGGCTATGTGAGAAAATTTGAAATACTTCTCCATTTCATCTTTACTATCAGTTTGGTTTTGATTTTCCTGAATTTATTAATCTGGCAGTGATGAATCCAGTGAATGAAGTTAACCCTTCCCCATTAAATGCACAGGCAATTTAGGTGGTTAAATTACAAATAATTTTACTCCCATAGGTATGTAATTAACTTGTAGGCTCTGCAGTGAAAAAAGGTCTTTTTCAATCTGGGTACCATGGACTAGAGATTAAATAAAGCAAATCCCAGTAACGCATTTAATATCTTTTGTTTTCCATACACACTGAACAGTGTACCAGAACAGTGGGGAGAAATAATCTAATTTAACTCATGTCACAGCACCCTTTTAAGATAAYGTCATGAAAATTATTTTTGTTGGAAACTGAATCTTCCTCCCATAAGTTTCATTATTGATACTCACAATGTAGTGTATGAGAGGAAAAAATTAAGAATAAGAAGCGACGCACTTARTTTCTATAAAGTTATCATAAATACATGAGAGAATGGGAGAACGAGCCTTTCACAAAAGTGTTAAAGTGTGCTAGTGTGATTTGTAAGTGCAACATAGTAATTACAGAAGATAATTTTGATGTATAAAAAAATCTGAAAAGTGTACCTTACAGTGTACAGTTAAAATATTACTTAAGCACTGCATTTTGTAATTGATTAATTGCTCACTGTTTGAATAAGGAGTTTAATGTGTGGAAAAACATTCTAAAGAAAAACTAGTATCGCTCAGAACCCCACTATACTATGTTGGACTTGGAACATTTGTTCATAGGTAGTAATCTAATCCTTGACTGCCACTAAAATAGTATTTTACCAATTCATAGAACTTAAATACATCCATAGAAAACTACATCGACAATTCCTCTTTGGCCTTTATTAGCAATAATTTTTGACATACCTACTTTATAGTAGTCCCATAATGTTTCTAGGATTTGTTTCCAGCAAACTAAATTGTTGCCCTTGTCCATAACAGGCAYAGTGTCTAGTCGATACTCCCTTCCAGGTTCCCTAAGCAAGAGGTCTACTTATCTTTTCATTTATCACTTTCTTCTCTCTAGTATTATACTGATTATTTTTTTTCAAGTTTCTCCTTTCACTGGATGACTGAGTAGTAAAATTACTGATTATGAAATCACAACTAGAATCAGTTCACAACTTTCCTTCACTTCGTTTTAGTGAAAGAACAAAAATTAAATGAGTTTATGTGATATGAAGCTCCTTTCCAATATCTCCCCCTCTAGAAGGGGAAGTAAATGTAAGAATAGCTTTAAAATAAAAATACTTGTGAAATTTAGGACCAGTTCCCTACCACTGTATTATTCAATGAGGAAACACTTGGAATTCAACAAAGTTATTCTTCAAAAAAGAAACCAGTTGATTGCAGACATATGACAGGAATGACTTAAAGTTTGATCTGATGACTAACAAACAACAACTGGGAGTTTTGAACGCATTACAGCAGTGATCCACATCACCTGATATTACTTCTGACATAAGACAGCAAATTCTAACCTACAACTTCTGTAACAGTTTTATTTGTGCCYAGATAGAGTGACAGTCATTCAACCATTAGGATCCCAGCCACGCATACACTGAAATACGAATAAAAAGAATAAATGGGAAAAGTAAAACAACCCACAAACTCACACAAGCTTAAACCAGAATTTTTCTATTTCTTTAATTAGACTATTCCTACATGTTGGCTTTATGAGAAATTATTTCTCCTCCCCTCRTATTAGTGAAACCGAAATATCTGCTTTCAAATACAATCCCTCTCCATCTGGGCAGTGAACCCAACCAGCGCTCCCTTATTGGGGCCCTTCAGTAGTTAAGGGGKGCTGCTTATAAGACAGACTTTTTACAGGGGTCTGTAGTCGTAGGACAAGGGGCAACAGTTTTAAACTGAAAGAGGGTAGATGTAGATTGGACATAAGGAAGAAATTCTTTACGATGAGGGTGGTGAGATACTGAAACAGGTTGCCCAGAGAAGCTGTGGATGCCCCATCACTGGAAGTGTTCAAGGTCAGGTTGGATGGGGTTTTGWGCAACTTGGTCTAGGGGAGGATGTCCCTTCCCATGGCAGGGGGGTTGGACTAGATGATCTTTAAAGGTCCCTTCCAACYCAAACTATTCCATGATTCTAACCRTGATTTCTAGCTATAAGTGAAATGAATTGGTTCCTCCCTCACCCCCCCAAGGTAGCAAGGAAGATATATCCATATTCTTAGACATACTATTATCACCCTCTAGAATTTCACTTTTCCAATATATCTTAGTTTTAGTCAGAATAGAGTGTTCCTTAAATCTTATTTTTATTTATTCTTAAAATAGGAATGTGAAGTTTTAGAGAGAAGAAATGCAACTTGAGTTGCAAAATGTTCTTAGAGGTGTACGTTAACATGTATGTTAACACATGTTTATTTGCAGTCTTKAGTTAATCAGAAGTCTCAATTCACATTTCAGTAGTACTATCATTTATATTGCACTGATTCAGGATGGGAATTCAAATGCATTAAAGAAACAATGATTCCAGAAGAGGTACATGTTCTAGCTACTCACTGTAACAGCATCACATTAAACATCATGGATTCTCTAAGTTTGCTAGCACAATAAATTAGAAAGTAACTGGTATGAGCCTTCATTTTATATAGTCGTCTCCAAAAAAAACCATTTAAGAACAATGTCAGTTTACAATAAAAACAAAAGAATGAAAACCAGACTTTCACCAGGGAAAGATTCTCAAGCCCCTTCCCTCAGAAGAGACAGGTACTAAAATAGGTTAAATGCTTTGCATAAACGTCACAGAAAATAGAAGTGGTGTAATTACACCTGAAGGTCATCTTTAACAGTATTAGGATGAAGGAAAAAAATAAAAATGAGGCAAGAGGGCAGAAGGAAGCAGCTACATGCCCARGGTTAATGATAAGAAAAGCATATTCCTAAAGGTAAAGCTCAAAACACACRCAACCCTTCCACAGCAAATTCCATCCACTCACCCCCAAAATCTTACTTGGCTCTAGAGTCATAAAAAAATTCAGTCAAAAAAGTCTAGAACAAGCCAGAAATAGCAGAATTAAAAAAAAAGTTACCAAATGACAACCATTTGGAAATTACTTACCATATACAGGAATACCTGTGCACAAGCTACAATTTTTGTATGCAACCACAACAAATGCATTGTTTTCTACAAAGTAAAATTTTGTTATGGAGCTAAACATACACATAACAAGTCTTCATAAAAGAAGGCACTTGATAAGATGCATTATCTCCAGTTTCAACATGTCTAATAAGGAGTAAAAAAAGGCAAAAATTAGTACTTTGKTTTTTTAAGTGAAACTCTTCAGGAATAATAAGGGCTTAAAAAATTGGGAACTTAAACACACTCAGTTATTGCATCCTCACAGGATGTTTCAAGTATCAAGGTTGATATCTTAAAAATATTCTACAGAGTATAAAAAGCAGTTAGGATYGAGGTTTTAGTCTTCATTTTACAAGTCTTCTCAAGCTTTGCTTCCACCTCTACTGGATCTCAGGGATGCTTGCTATTAAAACTGTTTTATTAAACACCAAGACAAAGCCTTTAACAAAGTTTTCATTCCACAAAAGTATTACTCACTGAAATCAATGGGCGCTAAAAAAGAATCAGCATTGCAACTGAGTGAGATCTTTAACTCAATGGCTGTAGTATCTCAGTAGCAATGGCATTAAATTTCACCCAAGTAATCTTTTATGCTAACAGAGCACTTCAATTTGAAGGAAAAAAGTCTTGGAGTTTAAGACAAGCCTTAAAGTAAGCTCAAGTCAAACAAGCCAACAACATATCAGCTGTCTTTAGAACATATATAAAAAAGGAGATGACAAATAGAATTTTTAGCTGTCATCTCAAAATCAAATGCTAACAACATTTAAATTTACCCTGAAGACACTTCAGTAATTATAGGCCAATAAGATAAACTACAAAGCATTTTATGAGCTACCTAATAGCACATATGTCTTGTATAAAATGTAGGTTTGAAAAAAATAATTTAACAAAATCCAGAGGATGGAACTAGTGATGTTAGAAATTCAGGACTATGAAAAGTTAATTATGCATGCATAACAGTGGAAATGCATGCATAGTAGTGGAAATTAGGTATTAGTGATAAGATCAGACCAAACCATAACTAACTTCCGTATCACAAACACTAGCTTAAGGACATATGATAAATGAAGAAAACATGAAATAGAACTGTGAGTGTCTCTGTACTGAACATCTGGAGCAGAACAGTTACAGGCATCTATGGGAAAGAATTAGCAAAAAACAATCACCAAAGATCAAATGAGATCTCTAATYGGCACACACTTACTTTTGTATGGCTGATTACAGTGCTAAAGAAGTGAACCTTGGTATATAATTACCACTACGCTGAACAACACCAAAATCAAGAAAAGAAGCAGAATAGATACATTACAGAACATAGGAACAAAAATTTGTTGATTTAGAGAAAATAATTATTTTCTTACAGGACACAACCAACAGTAAGTGTAAATTSTCTAAATTAAGATTCATTCTGCATTGTGTTTGCAATCATTATTACAGGATACATGTAACTAAACAGATCTGTATAAATGGAATAATTCCTTGGTGCTTTTTCTTCTAACATGCTTAATCTGAGTTAAAACACTTCAGAATATTATTTTGAAATTATTTTAAAAACTGAAACATAGGTTTCAAGCTTGCATTAATAAGCACCATAGCCACAACTGAAGGAACATAGTTCACCGTAGAAGAGTTACATTTAGCTGCTGCAGCCACAATCTCTCTGTACTGTAACAGAAAGTTATGCGCTTTATATAGTTTGTTTTCACACTTCAGGACTCAAAGGAGTTGAAGCTGTCATCTCAGTACTGCAAGGAAGATAGGGGATGCTAAAGTAAAAATAAAACATCTCCTGTGTCAAAGAAAAATAAAGCAAAAGAAGTAGTAGACTTGCCTATTCCTGAATCAARCAAAAGCCACTTTTTTTATGAAATAAGTGCCACTCAGATGAGACTAAATCCAAATTCTACCTCCAAAGCACTTCTATAACATTTTATTCATTACTACAAAAACTTAGTAATACTGGAAAAAATGAATATGTATATTCCATAAGTTAGAGAAATGGCTCTGAAATTCCTATGTCAATCAAGGCAAGACAGATTTACCAGTTTTTCAAAGCCATGAGCTCCACACGGCCAATACACAGGTCCTACATGCACCTAAGGAGCAATTGAAAGTTAGAAGTCAAGCAGGTGCTCACACAGTAAGATTTAACATCTTTATGTACATTGTTTCTTAACCTAGGTATCATTCAAGTTTCATAAGACAAATTTCAGCTCCATTGTTAATTCAGTCTAAACTAATTAGACTATCTTCAATGAATCAAGATTGTTTCCCTTATCTTTTCCTCCTATTTTGGGAGTCCTTCATTAATTGTACTGTGGTACTCTGGGGATGGTTGTGTTTGAAGGGAGAAGCTTAAAATACGTACATTCAAATAAAATTCCACTGCAGGTGAGACACTTACCTGGCCAAAGCAGGAACCGGTACTCCTCTTGCTCGAATAGATGGTTTTCCACGAACTACTGGAACTTCTGCATTTTCTGAACCACCATTTAAATATGTTAATTCTTGAAGCTGTGCCTGTCTGATTTCATCGTTGTAGTCCTAAAACAGGGGAGGCAGAGTGAGAAAAAAMCAAACTGTTCAACCACCAAGTTAGTATCAGCAAACACTGATCCTGAAAGTTTCCTTTTAAAAGGTTGAACATCCCACTGAAAAAGTTTAATATGCAGAATAATACTATAGGCATATTATTCAGACAAAAATTTCTAAGAGAGTTCTACATATTAATTACAGTTTTTGCTCAGGAATGGTTTTCTTTCCCATTGCATATTACCTCCATGTAGAATTACCACTTAAAATGCTATACATAGAGGTATACAAAAACAACAACAAAAAAATCGAAGTCCCATATTCTGAGCTGAGATCTAGTTTGTAGTTCCAGCTGTAGAATGATAGTGTGTTCAAAGCAGGAAAAATCCCATTGCCTGGTGTGGCAAAGCAGTAAAGAATAAATACACTGTGGAGAACAGCACCTCATGAAGGAATAGATTATAGACATCTACACATTTAAAACCAGGATTTAAAGAAAAAATAAACAAGGAAATTAATTCAATACACACATGCACTATTATCTAATAAAAAGAGCTCCAAAATTTTCAATTTCAGAATATGCAACAGTGAACGAGCTGAAGACACATGGCTTGTTTATTATTGTGCACAAATTCTCTTTCAAGGTCTATCAAAAAGAAAGCTGAAGTTATTTACATGGAATTAATATGGTACTTCTAAAATACACAAAGAGTCTTTTCAGGGACCTTGAGCTAACCACCAAAACTAGCACATCACAGAGGAATAAAATAGATACAGCAATGAACTCTTGAGCTATACATGTTTTTCTATCATTTTTACTCCACTTAAAGTGAACCAAAGAATGCATCTGTAAAGGTGAATCAGAAAAATATTTTATTCAACATGTATACATACAAACTAAGTATCAAAATATTAATAGATCCTCTAATAAAAATGAAGTGATACTTCTGATATAACAGCTCTTATCTTCTGCAAATCCTCCCATTTCAAAGAAGGAAGGTTTGTTCAAATACCTCCCATTTTACAATTAAATTACAAAACAAAGGATCTGCATCTCTTATTGGAAATCTGAGTTTATTACATTTATGCACTAGCCAGGTACCAAAAGACTGGAAGGTAGCCTTGCATTCAGACACTCTGAAACATAACTCTGCATTGAAAGGAGGTTAAAACTTTATGAATTCATGAAGATCTCAGTTACCCTTGAAACATTCTGCCTCTGCTAGGCTTCCACAAACAAAATAAGACAGTTTTCCTTTACATGCCATTTCTGAAGATAGTGTTTTAAAAGAAGTGGCACTATGAAGACATTTTGACCAAACTGTCTTGAATAGGCTCTGAAATTTAACTGCCCATCTGAGATCATCCTCTACTTAGCAGCAGAAATCAATCAGCAAACAAGATGAAAACTCCAGAAGACTGAATCAACTGTTTCAAACTGCGTAATTGAAGCTTTTGAGAAACATATTTCATTATAAAACAGCTTGGACCCAATACACAGCCAAACYATCATAGAGAGTAGAACAGAAATAGGCAATTTGTCATGGTTCAACACCAGCCAGCAACTAAGCACCACGCAGCCGCTCCAGTAGGATGGGGGAGAAAATCAGGARGGCACACGAAGGAAAACCCGTGGGTTTCAACAATCGTTCTCCATACCGGAGAGGCTCTACTCGCTTGGCTTTCTTGATGGCAGCGCATGTTTCACATTCATGGATAACCTGTGCAATGGTGTCTTTGGTCAAATCCACCCCTCGATCACAAGCCCATCTATATGTTGCGTCTCTTCCTTGATGGCCTGAGGTGTCATGGGCCCACTGAGCTAGAAATAATTCACCCTTRTGTTGCCAGTCCHGATCCACCTGAGCCACTTCAATCTTAGCAGCCTGGTCCACCTCCTGGTTGTTCTGGTGTCCTTCAGTGGCCCGACTCCTGGGTACATGAGCATCTACGTGACTKACTTTTACAACCAGGTTCTCTACCTGGGCAGTGATGTCTTGCCACAATGCAGCAGCCCAGATGGGTTTACCTCTACGCTGCCACTTGTTCTGCTTCCATTGCTGCAGCCACCCCCACAGGGCATTTGCCACCATCTATGAGTCAGTATAMAGRTMAAGTACTGGCCATTTTTCTTGCTCAGCAATATCCAAAGCCAGCTGGATGGCCTTCACCTCTGCAAACTGACTCGATTCACCTTCTCCTTCAGCAGWTTCTGCAATTTGTTTTATAGGACTCCATACAGCAGCCTTCCACCTCTGATGCTTTCCCACAAGACGACAGGACCCATCAGTGAACAGGGCATATTGTTTCTCATTTTCTGGTAGTTTATTATACAGTGGGGCCTCTTCAGCACGTCACCTCCTCCTCTGGGGACATTTCAAAAATCTTTGCCTTCTGGCCACTTTGTGATCACTTCCAAGATTCCTGGGTGACTGGGGTTTCCTATTCGAGCCCGCTGTGTGATCAGTGCGACCCACTTACTCCAGGTAGCATCAGTTGCATGATGCATAGAGGGGACCCTCCCTTTGAACATCCAGCCCAGCACCGGCAGTCGGGGTGCCAAGGAGGAGCTGTGCTTCAGTCCCAACCACTTCCGAAGCAGCTCGAACCCCTTCACATTGCTGCCAATATCTCTTTCTCAGTTGGAATATAGCGGGGCTCGGATCCTCTGTATCCCCGACTCCAAAACCCCAGGGGTCGACCTCGAGTCTCCCCTGGTGCTTTCTGCCAGAGGCTCCAGGTAGGGTCATTCTCCCCAGCTGCGGTGCAGAGCACATTCTTTATGTCTTGTCCTGCCCGGACTGGCCCAAGGGCTACTGCCTGAACCATCTCCTGTTTAATTTGTTCAAAGGCTTGTTGTTGCTCGGGGCCTCACTTGAAATCATTCTTCTTCAGGGTCACTTGATGATAGAGAGGGCTTACAATCAAGCTGTAATCTGGAATGTGCATTCTCCAAAAGCCCCCAACACCTAAGAAGGCTTGTGTTTCCTTTTTGCTGGTCAGTGGAGACATGGCTGTTATCTTGTTGATCACATCCACTGGGATCTGATGACATCCATCTTGCCATTTTATTCCTGTGCAGGCCCCTTGACCTTATTTTGTTTTATGGCAAAACCGGCCTTCAGAAGGATTTGGATTATCTTCTCCCCTTTCTCRAAAACTTCTGCTGTGATGCCCCACRTGATGATGTCATCAATGTACTGCAGGTGTTCCGGAGTCTCACCCTGTTCCAGTGCAGTGTGGATCAGTCCATGGCAAATGGTGGGGCTGTGTTTCCACCTCTGGGGCAGTCGATTCCAGGTGTACTGGACGCCCCTCCAAGTGAAAGCAAACTGTGGCCTGCACTCTGCCGCCAAAGGGGTGGAGAAGAACGCATTGGCGATATCAATTGTGGCGTACCACTTGGCTGCCTTTGACTCCAGTTCATATCGAAGTTCTAACATGTCCGGCACGGCAGCACTCAATGGCGATGACTTCGTTCAGGCCACGATAGTCCACTGTTAGTCTCCACTCTCCATTGGACTTTCGCACTGGCCATATAGGACTGTTAAAGGGTGAGCGAGTCTTGCTGATCTCTCCTTGGCTCTCCAGTTGATGGATCAGCTTATGGATGGGAATTAGGGAGTCTCGGTTGGTGCGATATTGCCACCAGTGCACTGTTGTGGTAGCGATCGGCACCCGTTGTTCTTCAACCCTCAGCAACCCCACAGCAGAAGGGTCCTCTGAGAGACCAGGCAAAGTAGACAGACAGCTGTTTTAATTTCCTCCGTCTCCAMGGYAGCTATACCAAAAGCCCACCAGTACCCCTTCGGGTCCTTCAAATACCCTCTCCTGAGGTAGTCTATGCCAAGGATGCACGGAGCCTCTGGGCCAGTCACAATGGGGTGCTTTTGCCACTCATTCCCASTTAGGCTCACTTCGGCCTCCAATACAGTCAGCTCTTGGGATCCCCCTGTCACTCCAGAAATACAAATGGGTTCTGCCCCTTTATAGCTTGATGGCATTAGGGTACACTGTGCACCCGTGTCTACAAGAGCCTTACACTCCCATGGGTCTGATGTGCCAGGCCACTGAACACACAGTCCAGTAAACCCAGTTGTCCCTTTCCTCCACCTGGCGGGAGGCAGRGCCCCTCTAGTCCTGGTCATTGTATTCACTACCCACTTCTAAGTATGAATCAGAAGTCCCTTTATTAAGATCGGAAGTGGAATCAGCTCTTCTGCTCTGCCCGGGGAACTGCTCACTGGAAAMCGGAGCAGCAGTTTTCCTGGAWGAACACCCTTTTGAGGTTGTTTTTGCCTACAACTCACCTACCTCGACCCTAGAGGCATGRGTATGTTTTCCATCCCACTTCCTTATGTCCTCTCCGTGGTCACGCAGGTAAAACCACAGGGTCCCCAGGGGTGTGTACCCATGACTTCTCCTCTCTTGAGCGGAGGGACACTTACTCTGAATGGCTGAGATACTGGCCCGTGCAGGTGGGGAGTAGGACATATCCTCTTTGAGTTGCTGGACCTCCCGAGACAATTTCTCCACCGCAGAGACGCAGGCCCATAGGGAAGAGGAGAGACTTTCTTTGTATTGCYGGAGTTGGCCAGCCAGTTCATCCACCGTTTGTTCCTCTCCATCTTTCCAGGTCATTACTGCTAACGAGTTGGCATGYGACGCTGGTGCGCTCCRTACAAACTTCCTCCACATGGGTCGGGTGCATCTGACTTCATCTGGGTCTCTGGATAACTGCTCGTTATTCAGGTCACCATAGATCACTTCCAGCACKGCTAATTCCCTCAGGTACTGGATACCTCTCTCCATGGTGGTCCACTTGCCTGGGTGACATACAACATCTTCCTTGAAGGGATACCTTTCCTTCACGCCTGACAGGAGTCGCCTCCAGAGGCTGAGGACTTGTGCCCCATGTCCAATTGCCCTGTCAATGCCCCCTTCCCTAGAAAGGGATCCCAGCTGCTTGGCTTCCCTCCCCTCTAATTCCAGGCTGCTGGCCCTGTTATTCCAGCACCGGAGCAGCCGGGCGACAATGTGCTCGCCTGGGCGGCAGCTGGAATCTTTCCGCACATCTTGGAGCTCCCCCAGAGACAGGGATCGGGTGGTCACCACCTCATTTACGGGCTCTGCCTCCTCCTCCGGCTCTCSTGATGGCCCTGGTTCATCTTCATCCCTCACTACACGGGCTGATTTTCTTGTGCATTTTCTCTTTTGAATAGGGGCGACT
>JASVER010000025.1:10430174-10462477 GCA_030449065.1 Oceanodroma leucorhoa | reverse complement strand
GTCTCCCTGGAATTGCCAGGCTGACAGCACACTTTTTCCAAATATTCCACTAATTTTTCAGGATTCTGCACTTGCTCAGGGGTGAAGTTCCAAAACACTGGGGGTGCCCAYYGCCCTAGGCATTTGCCCATGCTGTCCCACTCACCCTGCCACTCATAACTATCCACCCTCRAGGCAGATCTCTGGATGATGTTCTTAAATTGCTTATTAACCTTGGACAAAACCGAAACAATATTCCCCAGCAATACCAATAGATGTATCTTAACTACCCAGGGATGTTCAAGGTATTGACAAGTGATTTTAACGAAGGAGATGACATCATAGAGGAAGGTAATGAGGGTGCCATTCTTGATTTCCTCCACAAAAAACCTCTCAGAGGAAGAGTATAATTGCTAATTGCCTCCATGAGGTGGTACCCAAAATACAGTAATGGCTTCATTATGAATCCCAAATATCCCCCAATGCCAGTGTTTTAATAACAAATCTCCCAGGCAAAACATCACTAATCACTGCAGAGCACAGCAGACTACAAAACCCAACACCAATCTTTAGCATGTACAGCAAAAGCAAGAGCATGGTKCAGATCAAATAATATCAGGAACAGATGAATCAATATTGTGACTGGCTGGTATTAACAGACAAATTCGTTAATACACTCTAATCTGTTATCTGAACCCTTGGTGCCCCACGTTGGACGTCAAAAAGGACTGTCGTGGTTTAACCCCAGCCAGCAACTAAACAAAYGCAGCCGCTCGCTCAACCCCCTCCTCCAGTAGGATGGGGCAGAGAATCAGGAGCGCACATGAAGGAAAACCCACGGGTTGAGATAAAAACAGTTTAATAATGGAAATAAAACAAAGTAGAACAGTGATAACAATGATAATAGCAATACCAGAATATACAAGACAGGCGATGCACAATGCAACTGCTCGCCCCCCACGTGTCCCGAACGAACTGTGTGACTTTATATTTGTGCTTTGTTGCTGGACCAGAACTGACTACAAATGCAGAATTCTAYGCAAAGTATGCACGGAACAAAGAACTTCCCTCTTGAAACAAAATGCTAATGAATTGTTAAAACTGTACCACAAACACAATACTTAGGTCTCAAAGTTCTGACAGCATATATCAGAGATGCCCTCTATAACTTCTCCACAAGAYATACTCCCCAGAATTGGGCTCTAGAAAAATACCTCTAATCATCATTTGATATCAGTATCATTTAATTTTGTAGAGACATGCTTAGGTTGCCACTGGACATGTTGGGTCCTTTTTCTTCCTAATGATTTCTCATTTTCCTGCGGCACACTACTAGACATACCAGCAGGCACACTACTAGACGTACCAGCAGGCACACTACTAGACGTACCAGCAGCCTTAGTCATAGACAAGGACTCCACTGCACGATAGCACAGAACAGAAGATACAGTCCTTATCACATATGCCAGACACAGCAGGAGGATACAGAGTGAAGGGGCAGTACAAGGAAGCCATGATAAGCAGCAGTGTTAACCCATTACACTCTGAAATGGATTCTTCAATTAAAAGTAACAGATGGTCAATTTATGAATACCCACTGCTGGAAAACAGCACACTAAGTCAATTTGAGGAGACAACAATCTCTTCCTCAGCTAGAATACAAKATGGATACGGAAACTCTTTAGACCGCACTCCTCCCCTGTACAGTTTAGGCAGAGGCAACACTCAAATTTCAGTCAAATGCTTCTGATTAATGTCAAGTGAACAGATGTACTCTCATTTTATGAATATTGTCCGTCCCATTTTTGACTACAGTCTTCTCTGAACATGGAGGATGCTTTCTTCTGTAGGCATGACTACATCATCAAGATACATGCAAGAGTTTCTCTACATGGAATTACTTACATGACTGAACTAAGCATCGTTCATTTATGTTATCTGCGATTTTCACCCAGCCCTGATCAACACACCAACAGCTGCTCTCCTTGGGATCATCTGTAACTTAAGACCTTATTCCCATTCACCATTYGAACTATTAGTAAAAACATTTTTTATTTCATGTTAGGACAGATCTCAAAAACCCTGTGCAGTTTTGCAAAACAGCCAAGCAGATCTTTATCCTAGCATTGAGTAATAGTTATCAGGTTTTCCAGCCACCTTTATACACACACACCTTAGTTATTTGACAGCTTGCTTGAGGAAAAGTGTGTGAGTTTCCAGAGCCCACCAGCTCTTCCAAATGCCATTAAATGCTATTTCATCACCACACCTTACAAACTGTATCTCTCAAAGATATTTCTATACCTTGCTTTAAAGACAGGGAAAACAAGTAACTTGAGTAACCAACAGCAAAGCATAATTAATTAATGCTGTAGCTGTCAAAAGAATGACTGCCACTACTCGAAAATTAAGCAATAGTGACTAAGAAAAGTCCTATTGGCCAAAACTTTAGTAATCATGGTATAATACAGGACCCAGGGGGAGGTGAGGGGGCAAGTACCTGGCTTTTTGTCCGAACTGACAGAAGTAATTCTGTGATAAATATCAAGCACAACACCCACCAACCTAAYAGTCGAACAGACTGCTGACCAGAAAGTCTGGCCAGAACAAAYGGACTGGAAATACTTTAAGTTAGAAGCCACAATTCTACCTGCAGAAGACAGGTGAGAGTCAAGGCAACATGATAAGCACAGCCAAAAAAAACTTGAGTCAGAAGGTTTTATGTCTTGGTTTGAGTTATACCAGTAGTTTAAAGGAAAGTACACCACTCAGCTGCTTGAGGCTGAACTTTAATGCAAAGGTGCTTGTTTGTGGATCTAAAAAGATCTGAGAAGAGAGGCTAAAGTATTTTTGCTATAATTAGCTACTACAAGGATATTTTGTATCCTACATTCTAGCACCGATTGTGATTGTATGTTCAGGCCTGATCTGAAAACTGAACAATGACCATGTTCGTAAATTACAATCAGCATCTAAAGTTGTTGGAAGGTATGGTTAGCTTACATTGTAAGAACACAAATTAAGATCATAATCATATATATTGATAGCAGGACTTCTTACTTGAAATAAAACTGATAATTTGCTAAGAAAGTCACAACAGACCTTACAGAAAATAAAAATCAAGTTGCATTTGGCAGCAGTTAACCAAATGGTAATTTTGGAGGGGACAAAGCAGCTCCTTATTGCTTCCTGGAGCAGCTGCTGCAAGGGGGGCAGGGAAGCAGAACAGATTAAGCCATTTAGAACCATTCTGATATGATTACATTTGAAAAGCCAAAGGGAAGTTAAGACCATGTTGGCTTGATCCCATAGTTCAGAAGGATTATGTAGCATCAGTTCAGCTCAGTACAATAAAGATGCAGTGATCAAAAACTGAGATGGAAAAGTGTACAACTAATGGATAGAATTGCTCATTATCAGTCTGTAATTCTGCTGGCTTAACAGCAGTAGAGTAATGACTAGGTTTTGATAAGCTTACTTCATTTATTATGACATTAGGTGAATCAAGCTCAATGAAGGAAAAATAAGATCTCTGATGAAGGGGGCAGGGGAATCAGATATATCCTTACTTCCAGTGCATGCAAAAAGCATTTATCAAATTGATCATATTTTCATCTAAAAAGAAAACAGCTGTTTGTTCACTAGAATAGCCAAGAACTTAATTCTCCCTTACCTCTTCACACAATCAAATCATGAATCACGTAAATACAGTAACCTTTGACATTATGACAGCCCAGCATTCCTACAAATATCCTGTTGAGTATCGCCTACCCAATCAGATAGGATGTTTGAACAGTAGCATGCTTATTTACCTCTTCATATACATCAAGACAAAAGCCATTTGGAACCTGCAGACAGAGTTATGATGTGGTGCTTGCTTCTTTATAATAGAACATAATGCTCAGGACATGTGGAGGGGGGGGCTAACTGTCTTAAGGTGCATCCACATTAGTGTGTTATTTCACATCAGGATGTCTCCTCATGATTGTTACTTACCATGCTTTGGTTCATGTCATGGAGTACTATTGGGGCATATGAACTAGTTTTCATTCAGACAAAAACAAGYCAGAAGAAACACTCAAGGAGCACACCTGGGGACTTGGTTTCATGGATCTAGAGTTAGCACAAACTAAAATGCCCAAARTCTATATGGTAGTATTGTCAGGTCATCAGCACCAGCTGCTTCAACCCTAGAGTACAGCTGGCAGTTCTACTCCCAGCAGGCTGTAGCAGCCATACAACAGGCATCTCCAACTGGTCCTGAACACAGCTACGCTGACTATACTCCTAAACTTCTACATGCTGCTGTTCACTCAGATACACACCTTAGCGAAGTTTCCTTAGCTAGGTCTCCCACATTTCCAAGATCTGACACTAATCAAGAATAACACTTGGACAACATTTTCAGCAGTAAAAATAAACAGAAATCAATGCACCTTGAGGATGCTTTGCTTTCTATATTCAGTCATTTGATAACCAATAAAAATAGAAGATCGTTCACTGAAGAGCTTATACAGTTAGGAACTTTGCATACAGTAAGACCACCTCAAACGGTCTTCTTAGGAGAGCTTGGMCTCTTCCAAGCAGTTTAATTGCAAAACAATCGAGGTTGGTCTTTACATAAGMAGCAAATAAAGGAATCTTCTGTAAAAAGACATTGGAAACCCTGCAGCATTAGTGCCTATACATATCCCAAGCTTAGTATACAAACTTATACTGAAATCACATCTCATTTTATACATCCATACATCACAAGTTGAAGAATACACCAGAAGACAAGTATAACGTGTCACTAGCTTTGTGAGAAAAATAAAGCTACAAGATAAAATTTTATTGATTCTCAACACTGAACACTAAACCAGGATTATGGATGGGAGCAATACCACAACTTCAAACTTATTCTTAAACAGAACCCTATGCTGATGCTTCAGGTGTACCAAGAACACAGAAAAGCCCTACCTTAAGTCAAGTTATTTTTCCATATTTTACAGCTTTTTACAATTATTTATAACCTTAAATACTTTGCACATGATCAGTTAAACAAGAATAAGTTGATATGACCTATAGTAAAAAATCATGAGGTGAGAGTGTATGTGGACAGTTATGCATTCACCCAATAACTGCCTATATCAGAAAAGTATTTGTAAACATCACTTCTTTCACACGTGAAGGAAATTAAGCAACATGGCCTGACCAATATCATCATCAAGTTCAGAGAAAATTTCTCACTCAAGACTACCAGAATTCTTACAAAAAAAATTAAAATACTAACAGGGATGAGGAACTTCTTGATTTCTTCCAATGCATGTCCCATTCTGGCATATGCTTCTGCCGGTGGAGCAAATACTTCAATTAAAACATGCAGGTCATCATTTAGGTGGAAGTACTTTGCCTCTCCACTTTTTCTCAACTCTTCCTCCTAGGAGATAAGAAAGAATTTGGGTTTTTTCCATCTTCCTATTTTAAACATACTATAATGCAAGTGTTAAAGTTGCTTCAGAGGCATTTGCACATGCTGTTTACTCATGTTCAGATGTCATCTAAGAAAGTATAAAATTACATACTTTTCTGATACACTTCAAACTAATCATGTTGCTAAAATATCAGAATAGTATCTGTTTGCTTCTCAACACTAAGTGACTAGTAACACAGAATAAGACCCATCAGCTTCTGCTCACATGCAGAAACTGTAGCACAAGGGAGAACGTTCCTAGGAGTTTTCCCAAGTGCACCAGTTCACATAGAAGACACTGAGAAACATAAGTGAACTTGAAGCCTCTTTTTTTGTCGTCAAAAATAAAGTCTTTAGAAACAGGTTTGATCTAATACTCCACAAGAGCAAGATTCTTTTACCAATATTATTTCAATCTCTTCTTAGTATTATTGCACAGCTCAGATATTTATTTTCTGTTGTCACTGAGATTTCTACCCCATGAGTACATCCTTCACAGAACTATGTTACTTGGACATGAAACTAACAGTTCAGCATATGAGACAAGGGAGGAGGACATTAGAGAGAAAAAAGAGTTCACTAACTATTTCAGAACAGCATTTCTTTCATTCTGCTTCACCCAACCCACCTCAACATGGCTGAAAAAACTGATTTCAATGTAGTGGAACAGAGATCAGTTCTCTCAAATACTTGCATTCACGTGCAAAATGTTCACAGACCTAAAGGACATCTGTTAGTCTCAGACAGGCTCCCTGYCCCACCATGTGTGTTTGTGACTGGCGCATTCCAAGAGACTAAGCCACCATTAAAAAATAATTTCCCTGTATTACCAAATAACATTATATCAAATTCTTAGYGGTTCTGCTATCTAAAAACCAAAGCCCAAAGAATTCTCCCCTGCTGCTTATTGTATTTAGCAAGCACCAGGTAAGTACTTCATCTTTAGATTGCTAAAATCATAGTTTCAATGATAGTTGAAATCTCCCCCCACGCACTCCTTAATTATGGGTTGAGATTTATGAGTGACAACCCTTTTCTGCTTCTCATAAATAACATCCTTGTCAGACTTTGTTTGACTATGAGGATGTTTAAAAAAATCAACAGAAACCAGTTAACTGTTAGAGCATCCACAGCAAGTTTATTAAGAGGCCAGAGTCAGCAGGATTAGACTTTGTCAGCAAAACCATTTTCTTGTCAATACAAATAACAGACCTTAGAACTAGGAAGTAAACTAATATAAACATTACAGCTCAAACATTTAGTTTTAATAGGAACCATTTCTCACTTAAATACTCAAGCACAGTTATTCAAGACATGAGCCATCACCTAGCACTGGAAGCTAGATGTTTTCATCAGTGGAATTCCCCATATACTTCATTTTTTAGTATATACACGCTATCAAGCATCCCCTGTCCCTTTTTTAAAAGKGGGRAAAAAATCAGATGTGCAGAGAATTGAGAATTAAGAAAATTCATTTCTGTGGTTATCCATCATCTTGCCTGGTAATAGCAACAAGCARCAGAAATGTCACAATTTCATGTGCAGTGCCTGTTGAAAAAGGATTCCAATCAACAATTTTAACAAAACATACAAGATATTTCAGTGCAGGTTGTTCTAAAATCATTCCCATAAGCAAGCTTTTACTTTATCCTTTCTTTTTGTTTCACTTACAAAGTTTACTTTTTTTTCCAATTCTGTAACATGACTTCATAACACACTATTCTCCACAGCTCTTAAGAGCACACAAATGAGAAAGAGCTCATCCACTGTGGCCTATATCTCCCAACCTTGGGCACACATTAAGCATTTCAGGCTTTTTTTATTCCCCATGATGACCAACACAAAAGCCACAGCTTGCTCCCATCCAGTATCCTTCACTGACAGTATTTTTAGCTCCCATAAAACCCTCTGCCTTCCACTACTTGACAGTACATACATTGGCTAGGCTCGCCTGGTCCATGTGAATGCTGTGTGGCTGGCCAAAGCAGAGAACTTTTTTTCCTCCTTGACTATAATGGAGATTTTTGAGAGTTGCTGAAAAGATGAAAGTAAAGCAGATATGGAACAAGGGAGCTAAAAGACAGCAAGGTGGCCACTTCCTTTTTTTTTTTTTTTTTTAATCTGTTCTTTCAATCTCCATCTTCTCACACAAAATCTATCACACCAAATGGCTCATGGCTTCAACAAGCTGATCTAATTTGTTTTCATTAGACACATCCCTGCAGTACTGCACTCTGGGAGCCTTATGAGAAAGCTCACTATTTGCTTTCTACCTTGTGCTCTTGTATTTCACCCCTTCATGGTCCAGAACCTAGTAGAGTACTATCAGAGATTATAATGCATAGCAGCACAAGGCATCTGGCAATATGCCTACTAAAGACAGTTAGTATACTTTGCCCTGTATTCTGTTGTACCCTTAGGCCCTGTTGCTTTTCATCCTATTTGTCAAGCTACCAA
Organism: Oceanodroma leucorhoa; assembly: GCA_030449065.1. Classification (NCBI taxonomy): domain Eukaryota; kingdom Metazoa; phylum Chordata; class Aves; order Procellariiformes; genus Oceanodroma; species Oceanodroma leucorhoa. The sequence continues at coordinate 10,454,589 of JASVER010000025.1, read as the reverse complement.
GAACCAGATACCAGCCCTTAGAACTCTACTGCTTTGAATCAGGAGTAGTAGTATTTATCAAATTAAATGATCAYGGTACTGTCCATTTTCATCTTTACTACACCACCTTTGATTCAGGTACTACCCAATATCTCTTTTTAATGTTATCTTAAATGAAATTTGGCTTCTGTTAGATTTTAAATACCATTCAGAATACTCAAGTTGAAAGGCCTGTACCAGTCTCAAGCTATTGATAATACAGGAATAACAAATTGGGGTGGAAGGCTTTATTTTAACTATTATTTCTTCATATTTGCAACATAAAGGCAATTTTGTCATGTAATAAAAACATTCTGAAATGGGTCCTTTCACTTTTTCACTCTCCCATAAAMACATGAAAGCCTGAATAGTCTAGCAGAAGGTATCTCTGCACTGCGCAATGACTCATAAAAAGCCAGTGATGAAGTGACAGCACAGCTTGAAAAAACATGCAAATGGAGGAGGAGAATTACTGAATTTAGATACTGCATATCACAAGTAGATGCATGAAATGGTTCTCCAGATGTTAGCAAAAGAAACAAACCCTAGATTGATTCTAAAACTCAAGTTTTCAGTGAGTAAGGAACAAAGATACAGTGAAAACACCTTTCTGAATGTACTCTTTTTAAACCCAGATCTCATTATCTAAATTAAAGTGAGACAGAATCCTGYGTTTCCTGTTTTATATCTTTACCTAGAAAACTTGCAGAAGTTGTGTTCTTTGCTGTATTTTGTCAACCCTTCATATCAGTTCGCTTTCTTCCATGAGTCCTTGAAGTTCTCTTAAAGCTAAAATAATGTATTTAAAAATTTGACTTAGCCAGAGAAGTCTACAGAGCTTACTGACACTTTTCTTCAGGAAAGAGGTAATGATCATACATTTAAAACTGGTAATGTAGCAGGTGTACTAGTATGTAAGTGTTTAGAAACACCTGACAACCTGATCCAGAGCCTCCAACAATTGGTTCATCCCAGCATCTGTGATCACCATCACTAAGCAGCACACACTGATTCACTTCTAGTGACAGCAGTCAAAGATACTGCAGTGAACTTGTTAGAGACAATAGATGAGATCCTCAGCTGTTTTGTGGTGCAAATTTGGCTTCAGTGTAAGAGTACTGATTTATAGCAGCTGAAAATTTTAATCTGTCATAATGTAATTCCAAAGATGTTGCTACCTGTGACATTCTAACCAAAATAGCACTCCAAAACTGAATATTGTTTTTTTTTCCCCAGAAAATTTTTAAATTACAGTTTATGCCTTTGAACATCAGCATCTTATATTACCTATGCACTTCTGAAAACAAGGTTTGCTCTAACTTACTGATCAGCATGCAAATACAATATCGTTCAGGAGATTTCACTTTCATCTGACCCTTAAATAAATTAAAGTCAATGTGAATTGGAAGAAAATCCCACACAACTGCAATTATACTTTTTAGTCAATTCCTCCTGTCCTACAATATGCAAAATAGTAGGCTAGAAACTTGTRGTTTGGTCAGATAGCCCACTGGAAAACAGGGAGAAGCAACCACACTTGAACAACCGTGATAGACGAGTAATGCTTGGAGTCACAGATGCAACGGAAAGGCAGTTTCTCCCCCATGTGTCTTTCCAGGCTGGCATGTCACCTTGGTTCACCATTTGTCTTTTCTACACTGTGCTTTGCACATAGTCAAGGCAGCAATGAAATTGCTTGTTTTGGCACCTGGATTACTGGCAGATAGAAAAAGTAATATACTCTATTTACCTATTATTCTCCTATAGGAGTAACTCAGGCTTCTCTCCATATTTGAAATGTTATATCAAACAGGGCAAGAGTGATGTACTTCATTATTTGTCAATATCACACTAAAATCTCAACTAGATTTTCCAAGTAATGCAAAACCTGGTCACACCTGGGAATTTGCCAGCCTTTCTGACCAGCAACTTGTTGACACCAAGTAATTCAATGCTGGGCTTCTCTCCAGCATAGACCACTATTCTTTTTCATACAGAAAAAAACCCCACATAATTAAGGTTCTCTTATTTGCTACTTCTCTGGACAAGTTTAACACAGTAGTTTCAAAATGCTAAACAAGAATGTATGAAGATCAAGGCAAAAAGTAAATTACTTGTTAGTGAAAGAGGTATGGTTGAAACAATTAGTAGATAGATAATCTACATGAAAAAGATGTCTTAAGTTCTCTTCTTTGGTTAAGTTCTTCACATACAGAGTCTCCAGCTTGCTGAGCAGTGTCCCCAAAGAACTAAGGAAGAGTACAACCTGGTTTAGGTTGATAGCTGATAGAATCCCTTTGTAGCACCAGTACTTTCTTGCACRTATTCTGTTTCCAGTACTCAATTGAACCTGCAGTGTCATTAATGGTTTSCTTTAGTTCAGAACAATGCTTTCTGAAGGACTCTCTCAAATAGGTACATACAAGCTATTCTAGCTGTAATATTCCAAAGCATCCAACTGGGTCCTCTCTACTATACCTTTTAAAAACCCACAATGACAGGAACCTTACTGTTTCTGAACTCAAAAGATTAATTGTATTGAAGTTTTCTGTGAAAAATAGCTCTCCAACCTGTAACAACTTTATTAGCCACTTAATTTAAAAACAAAAATTTACTTACAGTTTTGGCTAGCATCTCAATCAAGAAAAAGTCAAATAAAAATTTAAACAATTACATCATTACCAAAGGAAACAAGAGAAGTTCAAATTATTCAAATGTAAACCTTTAAGACTCTTCCCTAGGATTCTGAGATTCAAGTTAGAATCTGAACTTTTCAGCTTAAGCTTCTGCTTTTAATAAAACAACCTCTATACTGCAGAGCCATTAGAAAAAACTCAGGAGCCTTCCTACTCCATGACACATCATATTTTGATATAGAAACATGTAATCCAGCAACAGAACATTGCCACAAGAACTGAGAAAATTCACCAAGAGTCATTTAAAACAGTATTTTGGAGCCTTACTTTGTCATCCTGGCTTAGTAGYAAATTTAGTTTATATTCTTTTTTTCTAGTTGAACTGTCGTATCAAGTTTGTAGTTTTTCACAACTAATTGTGTAGCGCTTAAATCTTAAAGTTGCGTTACCTGCATTATGTATTTATARCAGCTCTCGTTCAAAAATCCATTTCTTATCTTCAAGCCTTTATTATGTTTTTATAAACATAATTTATGTTCATGTAAGTTATATTTAATAAATATTTTCGAGAAGGAATTAAAAGAAATAGCATTCAAGCTGTATAAAAAAAGTAATTTATGGGCTCTGATCAAGTTCTTGATAAATACTCCATAAATCACATAACATTTATATTTTGCTAATGGAGAAATGTGCTGAAAAATATATAGTTTAGGAAATTCAATAGCCAGCCTCCTAAGTCACTCTTCCATATGTATGTCATTATCAGTCTTTATAGCACACAATATTCTTATGTTTCCAATTACATAACCACAGAAAGATTTCACTGGAGGCATATAAAACATAGTATGCTATAGGCAAGAAACATGTTCAGTGTTTTAATTCGTATCATTAGGAATGCTCCAATTAAAAAATGCAGCTTACCAGACAGGTGACATATCTCCTCACTGATGTACACTTATCTGTTACAAATTTAGCCAGATATTTATTTCAGTAAAGAGTGAAACTGATTAGTACAAACACGTATCAACCTAAAGGTTTCTCTTCTGCTGTCTACTTTGGGTCTTGTAATGGATACATCCACTATAACCTAGTACTTCCCATAGAAACAACTGCAATTTGTCAACTGCTTAAGCTGCATAAGCCATCCTCAGAGCTGTGATTTTTTTTTTGCAGTTGTATTTTATCTTTCATCAGCTATTTTTCTTTGTCTAGAAGTGTTATTAAATTATATTAAATTTAAATGTTAAGTGTTATTTTATGTGAAAATGTTTGGATCTATCTAGATGTCAGGTTCCTTCAAAAGTGTGAACACTGCCATGTTCACTTGGGCATGATCTTGTACAGCTTGTAACAAGTAAATCTAGAACATGCCACTGGTAATGCCCCACTTACATCCCCAAGGACTGTAGTTTAGGRGGGGCCTAAGTACAACTCACGATAGCCTCAAAATACTCATAGTGAGAACAGACTCCTTAGAGAAAAGAGACTCCACTGGGATCTAATCAAYATGAGGATATCCTATGCTTTTTATTTGCTCCCCCATTTTTGTCATGGGGTTTGTTGACCTCCCCAAAGATTTTAGGAAAAAGTTAACAAAATCCAGGTATCAAACACTCCACTAGCATACTCTGGTCTTACCTTTGTCTTGTCCCTCATAGAACCTTTTCCCAAAATAGACATTTTTGTCAATGTTTCTTCCTGTAAGCGCTTTAGAGAATTGCCACGTGGACCCAAAAGTTTTCCCACAAAGTTGAACTACAAGAAAACAAAAAACCATTAAGCTCATTGGATTTTTAAGCATAAATGAACAAGCAAAATGGAATATTTTGCTGAAACAACTTTTTGTTCTAGATGCAAACAAGTATTAGATCATAAACTACACAATCATTAAGTCATTAGGACAGTTAACAGCACGTCAGTGGCTCCACCAGGTGCCAACAGAAACACAGAAATACCTGAACTCAAAGAACTCAAAGAGTATAAAGAGAACTTTGTTCGTCACATTGAACACTGAGAACAGATGTGCTCAGACTGCAATTCCATTTTCAATTGTTATCAGGTACATAAAACCATAAAAAAAAGCTGGCAGCAATCTTGGATACAATACCAACCAATGTTCTGAAGAAAAAAAAAACCCTCTTAATTGCCTTATACTCCTTTGAAGATTTATGAAGTAATACAGCAACCCATATAATATACCCTACGCTAAAACACAGAAGCAGACAGGGAATTAAATCTAGAGAACATAAGCATGTAAATCCAGTCCCAAACCAGAATCAACACTCAAGATCTTCCCAACTACCACTCAACCCCCATTATCACTGAAGTTTACCAAAACCAGTTGGGGTTCACAACCATGGCATTACACCATTAAGGTAACTAGGGGGAAGAAAGTGGTGAGCCACAAAAATAAAGGAAGACGAGGAAAGCCCAACCATTTCATAGAAAACACCAAAATATACAGATGGTGCTCTTTCAGCCCAGAAGGTGCTTTAGAGGGAAGTAGGCTAAAAAAAACAGTATCAAAAATCCATTCATAACAAAGGTAAACAAAAAGGGAGAATCTGCCTATTGTCACTTCAAGGACACAAAACTGGACTTAGTAGAGCTAGGAGGTGTGAAAGTTCTCATGAGCACTGCTCCATACAGCACATATTCCCAGTCACACAAAAGAAAAGCTGTGTACATTCAGCAGTCCACTTTTGTATATCACTGCACTGTATTTTGGAAGGTATATAAAATTTGAAGGACAGTTACAGAGAAGACTTGAGGATTCACTTAAAGTATGCAGACAACTATTTTAGTTGGGGGGAAAAAAAAAAAAAAATCACAAAAAAGAACTGATAAGCTTAAGCTACACTTGGAAGTTGGTATGGAATGCTGTAAACACTTCCCAAAAGTAATAATTTATTCCTGTATTGGAAGGTTTTGGTAGCAGGAGGCTGCAGGTGTGACTTCTATGAGAAGATGCCAGAAGCTGCCCCCATGTTGGACAGAGCCAGCTCCAAGACTGCCCAAAGCTTAACCCATCAGCAACATAGCACCTATGCAATAACATATTTAAGAAAGGGTGGAAACACTGAAGTTGAGGCAAGTGAGAAAATGTGAAAGAAAACTCTGCAGACACCAAAGGTCAATGAAGGAGGGGAGGAGATGCTCCAGGCACCAGAGCAGAGATTCCCCTGCAGCCCATGGTGAAGACCATGGTGAGGCAGGCTGTCCCCCTGCAGCCCACGGAGGCTAATGGTGGAGCAGATATCCACCTGCAGCCTGTGGAGGACCCCATGCCAGAGCAGGTGGATGTGCCCTGAAGGAAGCTGCAGCCCATGGAGAGCCCATGCTGGAGCAGGCTCCTCACAGGAGCTGTGGYCTGTGGCGAGGAGCCCAGGCAGGAGCTATTTTTCTATCAGGACCTGTGACCCTATGGGGGACCCACACTGAACCAGTCTGTCCCACAGGGTACAGTCCTTCAGGAAGAGACCCACACTGGAGCAGTTCTTGAACTGAAGCCCATGAGAAGGGCCCACAATGGAGCAGTTTGTGAATGACTGTATTCAGGGAGGAACCCCAGGCTGGAGCAGGGGAAGAGCATGAGGAGGACAGAGCAGCAGCGATGAAGTGTTATGAGCTGACCACAACTCCCATCCCCTATGCCCCTGTGCCATTGGGGGAAAGAGGTAGAAGAGTCAAGAGTGACGCTGAGCCGGGAAAGAAGGGGGGAGGGGTGTAGGAAAGGCATTTGTAGTTTTGTTTTATTTCTCACTATCCTTCTGTTACAATTAATTGGCAACAAATTAATCTTCCCCAAGTTGAGTCTGTTTTGCCTGTGACTAACTGGTGAGTGATCTCCCTGTCCTTACCTCAAGCCACAAGCTTTTCATCTTACTTTCTYCCCTCATCCTGTTGAGGAGGGGGAGTGACAGAGCAGCTTGGTGGGCACCTGGCAGCCAGCAAAGGTCAACCTACCACAATTCCTGTCTAAATAATACTGCAGTAGAGATTACTTAAGAAACTACTGTTCAGGAATATTTACTATCCTTAATGAAAATTTGTAAAACCAGGATATTCACACTGTTGGAATCTAAAGTGACACAATCACATTAACAAAAAGACACTTTTAGGCACAAGTAAAACATAGTGATGCTAAAGAGCAAACAGGCTTAAACTACTTGTTTGTGGCCTCAAATTTAYGAAATGGTTTAAGTTCTTTGATTGTTCCTCTACTACTGTGTCACTAAAGGGCCAAGATGGGCTTCTCTGATCTTCCTACTCCTCTGGAGGAATTTGAAAACACTTGACAATGCAGCAGCTCAAAATCCTTTATTGCTACATTGGAAGTGCTGATGGAAAARAGGCCCAGCTACAGTCACCCGACAATGCAGAAAGTCTACAGCTCCTGTTYACCTACTTCAGTTTTAGACAAAAAGAAATGCAAGCATTAAAAGCCTACRAAATATGAAAATATAATTTTATTCCCCTTAGTACTTGCAAGTTCAATTCCCAATGCAGACCTGAGTAAGAACCAAAATACAACTGAGCAAATTGCTTATGGATGACTATAGGCCACAGAAGCTATTAAATTTAAGGCCTTGCATGAACTATCTTTTCTGAAGTTATCAGGCCAAATCTCAAGAAATCCTCAGGCAATTTCTTTAAGTTTGTTTTATTAGGTATATTCCTTTTTTTTCTTTTTTCTTATAGGTCCTAAGATACAGTCAAGGAAAACATTCATCAGAAATARGTTGCCCAGCAAAACAGTAGAAATCTCCCTTGCTTAGAATATTCAGGACTCAGGGCCACTGATGGGGCCAGATGTTCTCTAGAGGTCCCTTCCAACTTGGACTTCTGATTTTATTATTTCTGGAGGTATAACCACAAGGAAAGCAAACAAATTTAAACAATTCATAACAAGTCCAAACTTCCAGAAGTCAGTAACTCCTTGTCAATGGTTTCCTTAAATAAGGGATCATTACTTACGAACAGGGAGTTCATATTTAAGCTCAAATTAAAGCTTTCATATAGTAGAATACCACATCAATTTTTCAAGAATTACTTAGGATTACTTATGCTTACTTTAAAATATCCTTGTAAGTTATTAGGAACAAAAATAAACATTGCATACACTTAAAATGAGAGATTTTCCATTTACAGTAAAGTATGCTGAAATTATTTCAGAATGTTGAATACCTGCAGTCTGATACAGTCTGAATTTCTAGCAGTAATCTTAAGTTAAAATATTCAGATGAAATTTTACTCAATTTTTGACTGCAATTTAGGGGTAGGCAAGCGTGTATTTARCTATGCAATACATAGCTCTGAATATCACTTCCTAACTGAAACAAACAACTACCTGACAGTTAAAATACAAACTACAAATCATAACAAATGGAAGTGCATACCTGCAACAAAAGTGAAATCCACTTTGYAGGTAATCAAAGTAACTAAAAGGCTTCAGTGCTCAGAAGACTTGGATGTTCCAAAGCACATTTTTTTACTCCAGCTGTATTGTTTATTTTAATTAAAGCCAAATAGTTTAATATGTTGTATACATCTAAAATTTGACCTACAAAACTTTAATACCAAAAGTTGTCATCTTCTCAAAACCAAAAGATCTCTCATGTTGAAGCTAGACATTACAGTAGCTATACAACTAGCTGCACACATGACATGTTCTAGACAACACATTTAATGAACATGAAAATGTATTAGCTGTATCCTGAGATCCACTGACCTATTCTTCCTGTGCACCGAGGCTCCAAATATTAGATTTGACAAGTCTGAAGCATGAGAAACCTGTGCTGCAAGTCTGAAATTCTGCTGATTTGAAAGCACAGTACCTCTAGATGTAGCTTAAAAACATGATGAACATTGAAGGTTACTAAAAAATGGCTTACAATGCAGTCCCAAAGCCTTTTTGCTCCCATGTAACAAAGCTAAAAAGCTTTGGAACATTTCAGTAGATTATTCCATAAGTAAAACCCATTTATGAAACTGAATGAATCCTTTCAGTAGAAAACAGATTATTTACTTTGAACAGGTACTGGATTTCGTTTGAACTATTGGTTTATCTCCCTTTTAYGTCAAATTGGAAACATCTGATCAGCAAAGATTTTGAAATACTTCATAGAGATGTAGAAACATTCAAAAAGATATCAGCCACTAAGTTACTATAATTATTTATATATTTCTTTATCCCCAGCAATCAAGGAGTAGAAGGACTCAAACCTAAAGGTACAAAATCACCAGATAGTAAGACAATTTTTTATCACAAAATAACAAATCCAGCCTATCTGCTGGTGAAACAGAAGCAAGTCTGGCAGATCCAAGTTACCTCTTACACAAGATAGCTCATGTACAAGTTTCATGGGCACTTCCCATGCCTCACATTCCTAGAGTTTATGTGCCCAAGAGCACAAGAACAAAAAACAAATTCAGATCTAGTACTGAACTCAAGCTTATAAGCTATCTCAGAGTTAGAGGCACTGCACAGCAACAAAGACATCCGAGCAGTACAAGTCAGATCAGTCACATTCACTAGCTCTGGCTCAGAATCAGACATGCCAGACTCCCCTCTTCGCTCACCCTTCTCCCTAGTACAGCACGGTCATATCTGAACTGCCATAACTACCCAAAGTTGTCTTCAACTTCACTAGCTTCAGCTTAACATTGTATWAAAGCAATTGCTTTAATTGCTTTCCAACGCAAGCTGGTCTGCAAGCTATTGCCATATTCACAGTTCTACAGGATAGCTGAACTCTGAAGAGCCAGCCATGAATGTTATTCTACACTGGATGAATCATCTATGTTAAATCAAGGATTGTCCATACATTACGACAACTTCCGATGCTTTAGGTAAGAATCAGGATCTTATGGATGATGGTATATAAAACAGAAGATAAAGTCCTCAACTCARAGTTGCTTCTAGACCAGCTCTGAAGGATATGCCAAGTATGGTACCTCAAATAAAATTACAGCAAAAAATTTAAGGCATCTTTGCAAAAACAGTATCAAGATTCAGATTAACAGACCTCGGAGCAGACAATTGGAGAAGATGGGAAAAATTGTTACCTCAGCTACAGTTCAAGCCAAGTAACACTCCAGTTGCAATAAATGATACCCTCTGTAGTCTTACATCATTACAAAGTATCACCAGATATACATTAGTTTGAGCAAAAGGATGCAAGATAAGGGGTATTCTTATTTCCTAAAGCCTCTCATCACTGAAAGCACATCCCCCTATATCTACACCTCTGGTTTACTTTGTGGTTAAAGATACACCATAAAGTGCAACAGCCCCTTCTCAAATTCCTCAGATATGGGATTCTAACCCTTGGCRATGGTGTCCACTAGCCCACAAACGTTGGTTAATTATACTGAAAGCATGTACTTGTTTCCCTTTCACAGATTATCTTAAACTGCTGTATAACTACAAAATCTCCAATTTAAAATACATTTTTAATAGAAAAAAAAATTACAGAAATAGACAATTAGGTTTTTGCTTGAAAATTGTTTCTTCTCTAGATATTCATAACTCCTCATTTTAAGAAACACTTTTGCAGATATAGTACAATGGTGATTATAGACATCACTGCTTAACACCCATTCCTTCAGAATCCCCAAATCAAAATATGACTTCAACAGTTATCTAGAGATTTATTTCCTTAGCAGATCACTACTTGAAATTATTCCCTGAAAACAGTTCTGGAGAAAACACAGCTACAAAGAGTACACAAGTGAGACATTCTCGTCATAAGCATTTGATCTACTATATGAATTTCAGCAAAAAAGGAATTAATGCCAATGCTACTGAGTTTTTAAATGTATATATTACAGAAAGTGGGATATAATAGAAAAAGTAATCCTTATTTATCCCCACCAAGACAAGTCTGCTGAGAATGGTTCATCCAGCTTAAAATACTTAGTGAAAATATAAATGCTTGACCAAATGCTTTCCTGCAAAGCTCTAAGCAAGCCATTGTCATTAAAGCCACAGAAAGCTTTCTTGGCATCTTAGTTTTCTGCAATGGTTCCTCTGTGATAGGGTCACTAGAAAAAAATAAAAGTAGTTAATTTAAGATTCAGAGCACTTTCCCTTAATGACCTGAAACTAGAATTCCTCAAGATTCCTCTTACTCATTTCATGAAAATAAGGTTTCTAGCAAAAGGTAAATACTTCTAGCACCTACGTTGTATCACATCAAACTACTCTGTCCTTCACACAACACAGAAATAGGTCTTTAAACATTTATTCACAACAGAAAGCTTGGTCAATTACTATAAAATTGCTCAAAAGTTATCCCTGGTATTACATTTGATGATTGTTCCTCCATGTCACTTACGGTTATACAACCACATTTTCTCATTCCCACTCTAAAAAAGTCCTTAGAACCTAGGTATTATGAAAAATTGTTTCCTAACTAGTCATGTGATTAAAACATTAATCTCTGCATGACTTTACGTAACAACTGCAGGTACATTGTATATGACAATGACATTTTAAAACAGATATTTTCACTTTAAATGTTGAGCTAAAAGGCTTAGATGGATACCAGTTCCGAAAGTCAGTAACTTTTGAGAACATATATTTAAAGTATCACTTCAGGGAACACAACACAGATCATTTCTTACCGACTTCTGCGACTTACCCAGTATTTAAGCGTAGATCTCTGAGCAATTTTTAAAACAGTAGCCTGTCACAAAACGGAAATAATTGTTCCCATAGTTTTGATCTATCTCATGGAAAGCCATCATCATTCCATTTATCATCCACGGAAGCTATTTTTCCTCCAAAATCAGAACACTTGAGTTCACTAAACTGTCAAAGCAAAAACGGATTTCTGAGACTAAACTACTTCATAATGCATATTCATTGAATGAGTGGGAGGGGTAACTCCCTCCTGCCTCATTTGTACTTATCTAAGCTACGAAACACCTTTCACACATGCTGGCATTTCATAGCAATGTTCCAGAGAGTCCTCTCCACCAAGACAACCACATCATGACCTTCCATGGCCAGCTCACTTTTTCTGCCTTTAAGCCTGTGCAAGTTTGAAGATTATTTTCAAGCTTGAAATGCAACAGAAGTACAGGTTTAAGGGCCACATTTTCACACTTGACCTGAAGTCAGTTGAGGTACTCAGCTGATCAAATAGCAAGGTGTATTAAATCACCTTGAACTCCATTGCCTAAGCTGACAAGGTCTCATTCCACTAACTGCAGTTTAGACATCCAGCATCCACATGGACTCCTACATATAGGTAACTTGATTTAGAACTGAATCCTACCTCAAGAAGTTGGTCCTTTTCCTATAAGGTTGCATAAAAGCCCTAACCTCTCTAATCCATGCTTGTAGCATGTCCCAGTTACAATAGGATTGTAGACAGCATTACCAAAGCATATTCAAGCCTCACCTAAATACCTCAGATTAATTTCCATATCACAGCAATTCAGACTTCTCAGAAGAATCTCTAGAGCTGGATCAACTTGAAAAATTCATAACGAGATTGTATACAATCATATTTTCAAAAGACTTGAATAGACCTGCAATCTATAGAAGAGTTTCCACACGGTTTTGTCTTGCCAAGTAAGACTATCTGTCACCGTATCAAGACATATTAATTCAGGGTTTTCTAATGTGTACAGGAGTCTGTAAAGAACACAAATGAAGAAATTAATTCAAATGCACAACCAGCCTCAAGCAGAAACTGAGCATAACTCCTGGGACTAATTATCTTGACAAATTATTTCATAAAACAGACAAAATTCAGGCTGTCTTGGTTATTCCATCACTTTCTATCAAGGTCCAGACACAAAAAAACAATTTAGGCCAACCAGTTCTAGTATGAGATATTAGGCCTGTTAACACTGCCAAGGTCTGAGCAAGACAAAAGGTCCCAGCTAAAGTCCATCAAATATATAGCACTGCAGAAGCAACCAAGAGCTGTTAGGTAGGAGGCAAGTTAAGCACATCACCACAGAGACTCAACTGTTTGCACACTAAGCAGAAGACCAGAAACTTGTAAGTTTTTTTCAGGGAGAGTAAAGGTGCCCAAAAAAGTGAAATACCTGCTTTTGAATCTGAAGTCTACCAGATTCTTTTCCAACAGAAACCCAGCTGCTCTGAGCTTCAGTTGAATAGTTTTCTGCTGCAGTTAACCTGTCACCTTCCAGGGATGTCAGAGGTAATGAGGCTGAATTTGCACAGGACCCAGCCATGAGACTGAAAATACATTTGACAGGACAGGTAATGCGAGCAGGCATTACAATGCCAGGTTGATCAGATCAGAGCTAGGACTGCCTGACCCGTATTGAGGCCATTATGATTTATTCAAGGAGTCAGAGTTAGAGAGAAGTTTTAAAGAGGGAAAGAGCAATGAAATACTTAAAGGAAACTTAGTTAACCCTGTGTCAGGTCTAGTAAGCTGTCTCAACAGGGGTAGTGCACTGGTGGGCTGTTTTGGTCCAGAGACCTCATTTATCACAAAAAATTACAATTGATATTTCATTAATCCTATCAATATACCTAAACAGCAGAGGCATCTTTGCTTGCCAGAGTCATCACTGGCAAATACAAACAAAGGAACAGTTTCTGCTAGCAAAATCACTTACATTTGCAGTTAGTTTCATTTTCAGGTCTTAAACCCTGTTAAGGACTTCATAACTTTAACAACTTGCTTTTTTGATCCTGTTTAAAAGCAGTATCATTTATTTAGGGAAGCACTATTCTGTTCATAAAGTTGAAACAAACGTAGTTTCTCCTCACCACTTTCTGGATACCCAAGTTTGCCAGATTCAACCCAAACTGGTACCTCAATGCTAGTTTGACAGATTTATCAATTATTGTAGTGACTTGGTCAGCTTCAAACAGCAGATTCTCTGTTCATTAACACCAAAAGGACTATACCTCCTAAAAGACTGGAGGTACCTTTTTGTTCAGGATCTTGCAGAATAGCTAACAGCACTAGTGCTGACTGGCAGGCATACAGAAACAGATGCCAGCTTGCTAGAACTGCTCTAAATTCAATGTTCATACGCAGAAAAGCTTTTCGCACAGATTTCATCCATATTTAAGACTTAAGTTTCATTCTTCTGAAGCATTTGCCACCAACCCTGATCAAGAGGAAGGAGAAAGTTGCTCATAAATCAGAACCAAACCTTTTAACCATTTTTGAGGAACTACCACTTGGCACCTTCTACAAATGACACATTTGCATTAATACTAACACCTCTCATAGGCAAAATGGTCTATAAAACTGCATACATGCACAGAAAATGGCATAAAGCTTTTATGTGAAGCATCATTTCAGGTTTTATAAGCACCACGTAATACCTTCCACTTAAGTTCTGCAGAATCTGAATATACAATGCATGCACTCTAAATACAGCTCAGTGAAACTAAAATGAATACCATAATTTCATATCTACCCCAAAAGACTTGATAAAGCATCCCTAATTTCTGAGCCCTCCTCTAAACATATTTAACAGGAAGAGGATTAGTCTTTAGAGCAAACATTAGAATAATAAAATAGTTTGGGTTGGAAGGAACCTTAAAGATCATCTAGTTCCAACCCCCCTGCCATGGGCTGGGAAACCTTCCACTGGATCAGGTTGCTCAAAGCCCCACGCAACCTGGTCTTGAACGCTTCCAGGGATGGGGCATCCACAACTTCTCTCGACAACCTGTTCCAGTGCCTCAMCACCCTCATAGTGAAGAATTTCTTCCTAATAACTAATCTAAATCTACCCTCTTTCAGTTTAAAACCGTTACCCCTTGTCCTATCACTACAGGCCCTTGTAAAAAGTCCCTCTCCACCTTTCCTGGAGGCCCCCTTCAGGTACTGGAAGGCTGCTTTAAGGTCTCCCCAGAGCCTTCTCTTCTCCAGGCTGAATAACCCCAACTCTCTCAGCCTGTCTTCATAGGAGAGGTGCTCCACTGCCCTGATCATCTTTGTGGCCCTCCTCTGGACCTGCTCCAACAGGTCCATGTCCTTATGTTGGCAGCCCCAGAGCTGGACGTAGTACTCCAGGTGGGGTCTCACCAGAGCAGAGTAGAGGGGCAGAATCACTTCCCTCCACCTCCTGGTCACGCTGCTTTTGATGCAGCCCAGGATACGGTTGGCTTTCTGGGCTGCAAGCGCACATTGCCAGGTCATGTTGAGCTTCTCATCTACCAACACCCCCAAGACCTTCTCCTCAGGGCTGCTCTAAATCCATGCTCCGCCCAGCCTGTATTTGTGTTTGGGATTGCCCCAACCCATGTGCAGGACCTTGCACTTGGMCTTGTTGAACTTCATCAGGTTCACACAGGCCCATCTCTCGAGCCTGTCAAGGTCCCTCTGGATGGCATCCCTTCCCTCCAGCGTGTCGACTGCACCACACAGCTTGGTGCCATCTGCAAACTTGCTGAGGGTGCACTCAATCCCACTGTCCATGTTGCCAACAAAGATGTTAAACAGTGTCAGTCCCAATAACGACCTCTGAGGAACACCACTCGTCACTGGTCTCCACTTGGACATCGAGACATTGACCGCAACTCTTTGAGTGTGACCATCTAACCAATTCCTTATCCACAAAGTGGTCCAGCCATCAAATCCATGTCTCTCCAATTTAGAGACAAGTATGTCGTGGGGGACAGTGTCAAATGCTTTGCACAAGACTTTGTTCCCCTGTGTACAGGCATTGAAAACACGTCACTCACAGGCTACAGTATGCCAGGATAAGGCTCTCAGTTTGCTATGTTGAAGCTATGTCACTTCATACAATGTATTTAGATTTATTAGATCTCCAAAATAAAACCACAAGCCTGGTCCTAGTAAACAAGTGATACTAAACTGCAGTGACTGCTTGTGGTTTAGGGTGGGTGTTTTTCAGAGAAGTTCAAGAGTACCTGTCATAAGTCTGAACTAATACTCACCTCCCAGACTACTCTCCAGTAAGAAATTTTAATTCCTTTTGACTATATGGAATCTTTAATGAGTAAATTTTAAAATAAATATTCATCTATATGTAATAAAATGGAAATTTCTAAGAAAAACTGAGTCCCCCTATATTGGGGTAAAAATATTCTTAAATACAGAATAYCTAGGATTTTATTTGCTCTGGCAGAAGGGAGATTGGTGTGAGTAGAGATACCAGTATTCTGCTTTCTGTGGAGAAAGTCCTAGTGGAGAGATAGGAACTCAGATGGCATGTCTGTTCTGCACAGCAGTTGTACTCTGTGCCCCCTGGATCCTGGTGGTCTAGCAGACACATACAGGATTACATTAAAGCTCTATCTGGATCTAAATTCAGGTTTCTTTCCATAGCAGGTACCAGGCTTTATCCCAGCCCAGAGCGTCAAAGACTGTCTCCATAGACCAGAACTACTGAGGACACCTGCCCATTCAAAAGATRGCAAAGGCTTTCCTACTAGCGATCCTAAATAAGAATTTCAGTGTTTAGCCCTTTAAAAAAAGTTGACACTATGTAAAGAAGCAGCAGCATCTTTCAGAAGGCACTGCTTCCCTTTTTAATATCCATTTTGCTTTTCTCCCCCTCGAGCTCAAGTATCTACATCTCAACCTCTATAAGAAAAACATCCTGATTATAAACACTGACCATGTAAGCTTCCCCTATCTTTTACCTTCCCATCTTTATATTTCTCTATGTTTGCATATAGCTCTTCCCAGTCATAAAGATGACTTAAACCAGAGTTCCAAAGAGGTGCCCACATATAATGGTATGCAATCTTGAATTCACTGAAGCAATATTTCATGAAACTTTGAACAGCAGTAAAACAATCCCTGCAAGTTACCCAGCATAGTCTGTGAGGAAAACATTGATAGTGTGGAAAAAAAAAAATCAGAAAAAGTCTTCCTAAAGAMATGGAAGAAGGAATGAAGGAATTCCTTTCCTCCATGAGCAGAAACAGMAGCAGTCTTGAAATTTCTAATAGGAAGAAAAAGCCATTTCAAGCAAGTGAAAAAATGCTAATTTGATTTTCATAACATTAACCTTAAAATTTAAAACAGGACCAAAAGAATAAACTTCCACAGCCTATTGAATGTTGAATAAACGCTTCCAGGTAGCAGTATTTTAGTGCAGGATAATACTTGGCAGTARAGAAGCATTAAGAATTCATAGTGGTCAAAAATATTAACAAAACAGTCCCTACCCCTCCAGAACAGACTGTATAATTTAGTAGTGCAGATTCAACTAATTCAAGACTAACAATGGCCAAAACTTAAAAGGATGAGAAAAAAGTTTACACAGTGAGTTCCTTTAATGGTGCATTTTAAGCTGCAGCACTTCTACCTACAGTAAGAAAGTTTCAAAGCCTGGMATCAGAGTAAACTTAAATATATTTAGTTCCTTTTGCTATTCTGAAGAGGAGGATCCTCCTATCCTGAAAATATGATTTATCATTTGTTTTCAACGTACTATTTTTTGTGTGACTGGCACCACTTTCCTGCACATTTGTTACAACAAGCACTTCTGTAGAACAGACTTCAGAACAGCAAGAGTAGAGATTTTAGTACTATTTTAAATGTAACAATTAAAAAACTAGTTAAAATATTAGTGGAATATAAGCACTTAGATTTATCAAGTATGAAAACTGGGCTTACCTTAGGGAATTGTTTTACTGGAATCAAAACTTTTTGTCCCAACTTCATATTTTTATTGATGACTACATCAATATACTTTTCTTCTTCCTTTCCTTCCCCTTTCTGGAATTTTTCAATTTCTGTTAAAGGAAAAAAGTTAGTTATTTTCTAAATTTAATACAACAATCTAAAAGCTGAGAATYTTCAAAGGCAGTATAAATTAAAAACTTTAAAACTAATACTGTATGGCATAATACATATGGCATAATGTGTAATTAATACATGTAATTAGTTATATAGGTCAATAGGGTAAACCATGTTTTGCTTTTTCAGGCTTTTTTAATGCTCATGTTCATATCAGCACCTTGAATTAGCATTGSAAGCATTTTTAAATGCTAACTTTTAGCTTAATACTTAGGATACATTTACATTTTATATGGCTCAAGCAGGAAAAACTATTCTTAGATACCTTTATTCATTTTTAAGTTCAAAAACTCAGAGCATAGTTTAATACTTGACTATTTTATCCCTCTGTACTATAAACAAAGTA
Organism: Oceanodroma leucorhoa; assembly: GCA_030449065.1. Classification (NCBI taxonomy): domain Eukaryota; kingdom Metazoa; phylum Chordata; class Aves; order Procellariiformes; genus Oceanodroma; species Oceanodroma leucorhoa. The sequence goes on along the minus strand of JASVER010000025.1, from coordinate 10,436,803 downwards.
TAGAGTTTTAATGGTGGTTGTCTACAGTGCACTTATGAGCAAATGTCAAATCAGTCTTTCAAAATTTCAGGAACATAAGTGAGGCACGTGGATCATACCCAAAAATCTGAGATTAGTGTTATACCAATGACAACAGAATTAGGAATGAGATTTAGAAGTTYGAAACCAGCCTGCATGACTACTCATTCTAGAGCTACACACAAAACTGATTCTTGATTATAATTCTCTCCAAACATTGAGTCTCCAGTGTGCTAATGAAAAATTGCAGATTTCATGTCATTGGTGGAGAAAGATGAGCATAAAAGGAGACTAAAAACAAAGCACTGCCTGAAGTCTTTGCTGGACTGGAGTCCAGCATGCTGTGAGTTGCAGTGTTAAACATGTTAGCACAGGACATGCCAAAATCCAACCAATTTCAGAAGTGCGACAGAAGTTCTTCTACAGTCATCTAGCATTTGTCATCCAAAATCTTCAAATATCATCTTAGTTTTTCACAACAAAACATACCCTTCTACTCTACTTAACCAGTAGAAGTTAATGTCATTAATCAAGACCTTGAAGTTTCTCTAGTGGGAATATGATCTTATGCCAACAGGAGACAGTAACAAAAACTTCTGAGTGCAAAGAAACCAATCAAAAATATAGAAGGAGAAAGCATCCTTTAGGTACACTTTAAAAAGACAATTTAGTTTGAAAGTACTTCCAGTGAAAAACAGAAAGGGTAGTAAACTAACACATTTCTTACTACTGAAAAAATACATGCATCATTAGCAGCTTTGTTTAATGAATACCAGTCCATTCCCATTTACCACAATAGAAATGAAGATGCTAATATCTTTCCCAATAACTGAAACTCCAGTCTTCATGCAAGTTTTCACCTCACTAGCACAGAACAGGAAATAAATACAATTGCATTTATTCAAGTTAATGTGCAGTGACAGAAGAASTAAGAAAGCCAAACTACCCTAAGACTACCTGAAGATTTCTTGAAAGAAAAGCCTTCCCCAGCTATACTTTCAAATCCTCTGGGTAAGTCCCTAGGAAGTTTTTGATTCATATGGATTCTAGTAATGTAAACATTATGGAGGAGCCCTATCAAAGCAACCTTCCTCTGGAGTGTCCTTTATGCCAGCTGCACAAATTGCTTAAAAGGTCAATACACTGTTATTTGTATTTCCTAAACATTTTAGCTTACATACGTTATTTGAATTCAGTATTTGAAGGACTTGACAGCAACAACTTGAATAATGCTAGATACTCATAATTCCATAGTATTTAATTTACTTAATGCAAAAAAAAATAAAAAAGTTCGTAGAAAGAACATTCTCACTCTAGTAATCACTCAACTTGAAGTGGCCGAATATTAAAAGAAATTCATTAATTACTCTGAAGATCAGTTTTCCTATCCCAACTAGTTACATACTTTTTATCAACCATTTTAAGAACAACCATTTCTTTATTACTCCTAACTTCCACTGTTCAATCAGTTTTCCATTTGCTTGAAGAAGCTACTGAAACACATAAGAGGCTGCCAATTAACTCTTAGCAAAGTGGATCACAATTTTCCTCATTTGTTTTAAAGTCAAATTACTTGTTTTTCTTCTAAAACAGCCACAGTCCATTGCCACAGCACTAGAAAATAAGAAAGTTTTTCTCCTATTATGGTCCAAAGTTAAATCAAACTGACTTAAGACTTCATGCGTGTTCACTGCTATCCTAAGACTTTCATTTTGAATGAACAATGTCAAGGCCACTGAATTACTGAAAATTTATCTTATGCTGAGACCACATTTTACCTCAGATTTTTCTGGTTTTTGTTGTCATTTCTTTGCACTCAAATTGAAGATGAATATGTAATAAAGTTAAGCATTAGAATTTTACGCACATCTGCACAGCTCATTTGGTACCTATCACATACATCAAGCTTTAGATAATTAGGGAAAAATCATGCCAGATCACACAGGAAATCCAATCAGATTTTCAAGGTCAAATGGATAGGAAGATTTGCCTTTTCCTAATCCTTAGATTGCATTCTGTACTGCTTAGCTATATGAAGCTATGACATTTCCTAGATCACAAATAGTAAATAAACATGCGATTAAAGCTTCCCATAATGCTAGAGATTAAAATCCCATGTTCTCAGACCAAGGATGCAGCTAATGCAACTGTCCAGCAGTTTAACTGGATGAAGTAATAACTGCATGGATTTTTTTCTTTGCATTTAATCATAGCAGAGAGATCTAAGCAATGATTACTCTTCAGTTAATTCACCAAATAATGTTGCTAGAAACATCAGATAATGACAAACTAGAATTGTTCCACATTAATCTTTAGGTAGAATTAATCTTCCTGTGGCAAAACTACAGGATTCCAGCTCCCTCCCTGCTAAGCCAATATAAATACTTGAGTTTAACGTASAACAAAGCAATGCTCTGTATTTGTCTGTAGTAAATCAATATAATCAATGTAAGATCAAATGTCAACCTCAAAGTTAACAGAAATGTCCACTGCATTTGTCCTTAATACAATGTTTCCCAATCACAAGATTAGGAGAAACAGGAACCACGTAAATTTGTCTGCAAATCCTTAAGAAACATTCTACTATTTTTCCTTAGATTCACAAGTTTTATCAGACACACTATTAAATCCAAAACATTTCATACTGATTTTTTCTACTTCAGATGGAAGAACAAGTGAAGAACCCAAGGCTCAAATTCTAGGACAASCAAATGATCACAGCTTCAGAAAACACAGGGGGTTGATGGAACTGTACTTCAATTTCACTAGAAATAGTTTCCACATTAATTTTGAAAATGAAAACATTGTAAGTATAACATTATCCTTTATAAATACTCCTAAATAATGCTTGACTGAAATACATGGAAGAGGTTTGGGAAATTACTAACACTATACAACAGCAGCAGTGTACTTTGCTTTATTTGGACAATTTCAGTTTTATTAGCTTGCAGCTAAAAGAAAGAAACATTAAAATTTAGATCAAGTCAACCAAACAAGTCTTATACAACTACTGAAGCATGCCCCAACAACAATAGTATTTCTCAGTAAATTCTCAAGACTTCATATCTGACTTAGAAAAAAAACACACCATCTCCAGTTTAGAAAGCTCGTTAGCCAAATTGAAGGGTGTGGAAGTATTTTTATATACTTTCCGTGTTCTTTTACTTCTTTAAAAAAAACTCTCTGCTACTGACCATTGCTGGAGATACAACACTGAGGCTATCTGGTCTGACAGTACAATTCCTTACGGTTTTATATTAGAAAAAAACAAAATGATGGTACTACAAAAACCAGGCTTTGGCTTATTAGTTTGYATTTTATAAAGATCTCCTTTAAAGAATACACCCAAGCTTTAATAAGAGACAAGCTTCCAGAGGAAGAGGGGGACTCCAAGCCATGGAGCAGAGTTTCAGAACAAAATGTTTTTCCTTAATGGAAGAAAAAAATGGACAGTATCAGTCCAGTTTCCTCAAACTTCCTACAATCCTTCCAGTTCAGAGTATTAGTATTTCTGAAATAGTCTCTGGGATTAAAACATTACTTTTATACCATATGTAAAGTTCTCCAGTATTCTATACTGTCACTTATTTGAAAATTTTCATTGCAGTAAAATCCATACTTGTATCTCAGAAGGCACATTTTAAGCACACCTATTCTGAAAGTACTGGCAGTTAGAACTTTTGCAATGAAGCCAAGTCATGGAAAGTCTGCTATGCTGGATGCWCATAGTCCTTCCATGACTTGTTTTGCTAAATCCAGAGTGCAGTAACATAGGATGATGAACCCAACAATAGTTCCAATTTTTATGACACTGATGACAGCTTAATCTTTGTCATAATAAAAAGGTCCCAACTGTGCTTCAGAYTATACATCTCTTACACTGGACTTCTTTATTTCCTCCCCCACTAATGGGGCAATTAAAAGTTATCTGAAACAATACCTCTCCAACAAATATTTGCCTTTTCAACTGAAAATAGTACTCTGCAACATGAACTTGAACTATAATCAACACAAAGGCTTTAATACATTTCAAAAGGCTTTCTGAAATAAACCCCACAGATTTCCTGAGGCAGCCTCCAAGAGACCTACTACTCACTCTCCCTGTCCTCTTGATTAGTATGAAGCTGGATGACCCTCTCAATTTTTGCACTACCAGAAGAGGTAGACTTAACCTCCTGCTTTTRAGTATCTTAAAACATGTCTAGCATAGCCTACTTAGCTTTAAAGCAGTTTCTCTGTGTACATATTCACAAGAGATGCAGAATTCCTCAGTTTGAATTGTATGTAGCATCCCAATCCCCCAGAAAAAAATACAATTAAGACAGCAGCAACTAAACATTTTCTGATGTAAGTAAATGCTTGGACAAATATCCCTTTTTCCACCCACAAGATTTTTTCCAAAGTAAATACCTATTAGTGTATCTTCATGAAAAAGGCAAATTAGAGAACTTAAGTAATCAAGCAAATAAAAATAGCCTCAAAAATTTTAAAATGAGAGAAATACATGTGGAATGGCTACATCTAGATCCATSCTGAATGGGTCTAAAAGACTCAAATCAAAAGTGCAATAAAATWTTCAATTTTTAATGCAGCTGCTCTATTACTGCACCCATCCCCATTCCTCTGTGAACTTCAGAAAACTGCACCTATCCTCCTCAGCCATCATTTTGATACTTTAAAAAAGCCTTTTTAAATCACAAATGTAGCCTCCATAGCAGCTCCTAATTCTGAACTGGCATAAAAAGTAATATATTAAGAGCATGAACTGTGCATATGAAACATAGGAATTTGTTTCAACAAATGCACACTATTACAATAGTTGAATTCAGAATAACTGTCTTTTATATGTCACCTTAATTCTGTAGAAGCAACTGACAATGAATCTAATTTGAATTTRCAATAAAATGAGTGGCTCATGCTAGAACGATGTCTACAGCATTCAGCATACTCAAATTAATAATAATATCCCTGCTGAAGGACTTAAACCAATCTTTATTTAAATTGCATTCACAGGCATTCTAAGTTCTATTTTACAGTCTAAGTACTACTGTCTGCACTRATCTGAAAATACGTTTCAGTCACCAATATGACAAATATTTTAATAGGCCTTTTTATTTAAGCAATTCAAAACTAATTGAACACCTATTACCTTCACATCAAAAATGACTACACTAAAATCTGTTCAGACTGATCAATGTTAGCAATAAAGTAGAAAGCACCACAGTAGCAACTGTCAAAAGTAACATCTAAGATATTAACAGATGTTCAGTCAGTCTTGCTCAGGAAAAAAACAAGATGTAAACGTAGGCTTCAGTCCCATATACCTACCCTACTCCACTGAAAATTACTATTTATCTCATTGTTGTAAGTTCAGAAGTTCTCTTCACAAAGTGCTAAAATTTCCTGTATGATTTACCTACTGTTGACAATTTCTTTAAACATGAATGTTTGTACATTAGCACAGTCAGGAATCTACTAACTGCAAAAACGTCAATTCATTTGCTCCGTAACTTAAAAGTAAAAAATTCCAAAAGCAACTTATATACATGTGCAAAACAGTACCCAAAGTCCCACAGTGAAGTACTTCAAACCTGGATGCTGCATCCTATCAGGATGAAAACATTTGACTTCCCTATTCCTCCCTGCTTCAGGAACACCTAACCTTGCTGCCTAATTACTGGAAAAAGCATTAACTTTTGTCCTGCTTTGAGCAGGCGACTGGACCTTCAGAGGTTTCTTAAAGCCTCAGGCATCCTATGATTCTTCCTTTAAGGAGAAGKTGTCAAAAAAGGGACCCATGATGTCTTGTATTTACCTACTATACCTACTGAGCAATAGCCTGTAGMTAATACTATTCTCTTTCTGCAAATACTTTTTTGTGCTTCCATATGACAGCACAAGTAGCCCCTAAGCTCCAAAGGCAAAGCTCTGGAAGCCCTCCAAACTATTTAGATGGTATGGTAGGAGCAAAATGGAGGAGTTAGTATTAAATAAAGTAGTTCCCTCAAAAAGCAGCATGTGCAAACATGACAGTTGGCAGTATAGGTATAAAGCTACTTTGGATGCAGATTTCAAATGTAAATCCATGACTTATTTCAGAAGGGGATCCAACATACAGATCATCTTATACCACTTGGGGCACAGGGCTTAGACAAAATGCAGTTAATACTTTGTATCAAGAGCCCTTACAAAAGCTGTTCCATCTTTTTCATTTATATGTATGAGCATGATCAGGTAGCCCTTACACAAGATTTAACTTGTCATCTTGGTGAGTCGTCACAAAGGGCATCCTTTCTTCCTTATTATGTACATAGCACTATTCAATAAACTTCCTGTGATTCCTTTAACAACTTTCACAGGAAAAGCATAATTCAGATCTTATTCAAATAAGTGGTACAACTCACAGCTCTTAATATGCATATATCACATTTTAAAATATTGCCAAATTGAAACACTAGCCATAGCACATCCAGTTCTTGAATCCTGAAGAAGACAGACTTGAGCACTACTGAAGACCCAATTTAAAGCTTTTTAGGGCACTGGCAAAAACAGTGCCATCTAAAAATCGGCCAACAGATTCACACAAACCACATTTAATACTGGAAGATACC
>JASVER010000025.1:10400092-10427966 GCA_030449065.1 Oceanodroma leucorhoa | reverse complement strand
CYTYCCCYYCCCCCTGAGGGTTCTGAATAGTGTTAGACAGGGCTCAGTAGGCATGGGCCAGGCCCCAGCACATGGCAGKGATTTGGGTCTCCCTGGAATTGCCAGGCTGACAGCACACTTTTTCCAAATATTCCACTAATTTTTCAGGATTCTGCACTTGCTCAGGGGTGAAGTTCCAAAACACTGGGGGTGCCCATCGCCCTAGGCATTTGCCCACTCACCCTGCCACTCATAACTATCCAGCCTTGGGGCAGACCTCTGGATGATGTTCTTAAATTGTTTATTAACCTTGGACAAAACCATCCCCAGCTTCCCATGCACCCAGTAGAGCATGGGAAGCTAAAAACTCCCCAGTGCAAGCACCACCCAGCAACAATCAAAACATCAATGGGCCATTCTCTCATACCAAACCCAAAACACAGCACTCACCCCCACATGGGAAGGAAGTTAACTGTCCCAGCCAGAACCAGGACACATGGTCATCAGGGAACGTTGATGATTGAAGCAAAGCAAGTATCAGTCTTATCTTCAAAAGCAAGGAGGAGGATCTGGGGAACAACAGGATGCTAAGACTCACCTTGATCCCTTGGAAGGTGATGCAGTAAACAGCCCTGGAAAACCATTTCCAAGCATATGAAGGACAAGGTGGCTGTGAGGAGTCTGCATGGATTTATGACAGGGTAGCCACACCATACCAAACTAAGAGCCTTCATCAATGAGTACTTCCACAGATGAGACAAAAGCAGCTGATGATGTCCATCTCATGTAAGCTGATGAAGTACARGCTAGAGAAATGGACAGCAAGGTGRACTGAAAACTGACCTGCCTGGCTCAAAGGGTTGTGATTAGTGGCATCACAACCAGTCCAGCTAGTGTGCTCCAAGGGTCAATACTGTTTAACATCTTCATCAATAACCTGGATGATGGGACAGAGTGCAGCTTCAGCAAGTTTACAGATAACAGAAAACAGAGAAGTGGTTCAAACACCAGAGGGTTGCAATGGCACTCAGAAGTACCTTGATGAGCTGGAGAAATGGGCAGACAGGAATCTCATTTAGTTCAAAGGGAAGTGCAAAGTCCTGTACSTGYGGAGAAATAACSCCATGCACCAGAATGGACTAGCAACCAAACAGCTAGAAAGCACCTTTGCAGAAAAGGACCTGGGAGTCYTAACAAGCTGAACACTAGCCAGGAATGTATGCTTGCAAAGGCCACCATCATCCTGGGATGAAATGCAACAGCATTGCCAGCACTTTGAAGGTGGTGATCCTTCCTCTCTACTCAGCACTGGTCCAAGTTTTAGCAAGCTACTTGTTTTATTTCTACTGTTTTGCAGAAGAGTTTTGAAAGTACTTTTTGAAGGAAAGATTTGTTCCATCTTTGGTATTTTTAAAGAATAAAAAATCTAGTGAATTCTGTCCCCACATCAAGATTTATTTCTCATGAAATACTGTAGCCCAGAAAGCCATGATTTGTTACCTGAAAGCATGCTAGAAATTCATGTTGCATCATAGGATTACATGTGCTCAAACAGTCCAGAGAAAGATTCAAGCAAATCCTGTGTACAGCAGCCCACTGTTTCCCCTCTCCATAGCCCCACCATTACTCTGCTCTGCAAAGCTGGAAGTGAACACATTCTTCCAAAGTTACACATCTCTTCCCACTGCTTCCCAGAACAACATGCTAAAACACATTTTTGTCCAATAAAAACTTATTGTTCATATTTCACAGTGTCCTGGTTCCAGCTGGGACAGAGTTAACTCTCTTCCCAGCTGGAGGGGGTGCTGTGTTTCAGGTTTGGTAATGAAAGGAGCATTGATGCTTTGGTTGTTGCTGGGTGGTGCTTGCACCAGGTCTTTTCAGCCTCCCCTGCTCTGCCAGGTGCAGGGGGAGCTGAGGGGGAGCACAGCTGGGGCAGTTGACCCTGCTGGCCAATGGGGTATTCTATACYATGTGACATCATGCCCAGTATAAAAAAAAACAGGGGGCTCTGGGGGTGGCRCTCACACCATGTGTTTGGACACGTGGGGGGTGAGCAGTTGCATCGTGCATCACCTGTTTTSTATATTCTGTTATTGTTGTCATGATAGTTATTATCACTGYTCTACTTAGTTTTATCTCCATTATTAAACCTTTTATCTCAACCCACRGGTTTTTCTTCATGTGCCCTCCCGATTCTCTCCCCTATCCTACCAGAGGAGGGCTAAGCAAGYAGTTGCGTGGTGTTTAGTTGCTGGCTGGGGTTAAACCACAACACAGTGTTTGGGAAAGGAACATACATGAGGCTATCACAAGTACCTGTAATGTGTTTAAATTCTTACATTCAATTCAGTGAAACTCAGAGTTAGGAGCAGACACTGTTAGGACTTAGAACACTCATACCCACAGGATCCAACATAACCATTACCAACAAGTGTCATCTCAATCTTACTACAGAAATTGAGAAAAATATCTGTAAATTCTGTGACACTGCACTGTCAAGTGAACTAGGAAAGTGAATGCTACCACTACTTTGGCACCTGTAACAGATTAGCTAGTGAAAACAGTATATGCTGGAGTTACCTTCATGCATATGTATGTTGACTCTTATGAACTACTGTTYGTAAGTTTCTCAGCTTGTTGATTCTAACACAAGTGTAGTCCTTTGATGTAAATTGCTCTGAGATTCCTGAGACTTCAGGTCTGCAATTTTGTTCACTACTAAAGCATAAACTATCRATGTGTAAGATGTGTGAAAAGGTAAACTTGTACGGAAAGAACATAGAATCATTGATATTCGAAAAGACCTTTAAGATCGAGTCCAACTGTCAACCCAGCACCCATGCCCACTAAACCACGTCCCGAAGCGCCACATCCACATGTTTCTTGAATGTCTCCAGTGATGGYGACTCCACCATTTCCCTGGGCAGCCTGTTCCAGTGCTTAACTACCTTTTCAGTGAAGAAATTTTTCCTAATATCCAATCTAAACCTCCCCTGGCGCAACTTGAGGCCATTTCCTCTCGTCCTATCACTTGTTACTTGGGAGAAGAGACCAACATCCGCCTCACTACAGCCTCCTTTCAGGTAGTTGTAGAGAGCGATAAGGTCTCCCCTCAGCCTCCTCTTCTCCAGGCTAAACAACCCCAGCTCCCTCAGCCGCTCCTCATAAGACCTGTTCTCCAGACCCTTCACCAGCCTCGTCGCCCTKCTCTGGACACKCTCCAGCACCTCAATGTCCTTCTTGTAGTGAGGGGCCCAAAACTGAACACAGTATTCGAGGTGCGGCCTCACCAGTGCTGAGTTCAGGGGCACGATCACCTCCCTACTCCTGCTGGCCACACTATTCCTGACACAGGCCAGGATGCCGTTGGCCTTCTTGGCCACCTGGGCACACTGCTGGCTCATGTTCAGCTGGCTGTCAACCAGCACCCCCAAGTCCTTTTCCACCGGGCAGCTTTCCAGCCACTCTTCCCCAAGCCTGCAGCATTACCTGGGGTTGTTGTGACCCAAGTGCAGGACSCGGCACTTGGCCTTGTTGAACCTCATACAATTGGCCTCGGCCCATCCATCCAGCCTGTCCAAATCCCTCTGCAGAGCCTTCCTACCCTCAGGCAGATCAACACTCCCACCCAACTTGGTGTCATCTGCAAACATACTGAGGGTGCACCCTATCAGTGATCTGGACAAGGGGATCAAGATGTTAAACAAGGCCAGCCCCAAAACTGAGCCCTGGGGAACACTGCTCGTGACCGGCCGCCAACCGGATTTGACTCCATTCACCACAACTCTCTGGGCCTGGCCATCAAGCCAGCTTTTTACCCAGCGAAGAGTACACCCATCCAAGCCATGAGCAGCCAGCTTCTCCAGGAGAATGCTATGGGAGACAGTGTCAAAGGCTTTGCTAAAGTCCAGGTAGACCACATCCACAGCCTTCCCCTCATCCACTAAGCGGGTCACCTGGTCACAGAAGGAGATCAGGTTGGTCAAGCAGGGCCTGCCCTTCATGAACCCATGCTGGCTGGGCCCGATCCCCTGGTTGTCCTGCACCTGCCTCGTGAGCGCCCTCAAGATGAACCGCTCCATAATCTTCCTCGGCATCGAGGTCAGGCTGACAGGCCTGTAGTTCCCCRGATCCTCCTTCCGGCCCTTCTTGTAGATGGGCGTCACATTGGCAAGCCTCCAGTCATCCGGGACCTCCCCCGTTAACCAGGACCGCTGATAAATGATGGAGAGCRGCTTGGCAAGCTCCTCCGCCAGCTCCCTCAGCACTCTCGGGTGGATCCCATCCAGCCCCATAGACTTGTGAGTGTCCAGGTGGCATAGCAGGTCGTTGACTGCTTCCTCTTGGATTATGGGGGGTGTATTCTGCTCTCTGTCCCTGTCTTCCAGCTCAGGGGGSTGAATACCCTGAGGATMACCGGTCTGAATATTAAAGACTGAGRCAAAGAAGGCATTAAGTACCTCAGCCTTWTCCTCAACTTTGGTGGCAATGTTCCCCTCGACATCCAGTAGAGGATGGAGATTCTCCTTGGGTCTTTTTATCATTAATATATTTATAAAAACATTTTTTGTTGTCTCTTACGASAGTGGCCAGATTGAGTTCTAGCTGGGCTTTTGCCTTTCTAATTTYCTCTCTGCATGACCTAACAAGATCCCTGTACTCTTCGTGAGTTGCCTGCCCCTTCTTCCAACAGTGGTAGACTCCCCTTTTTTCCCCTGAGTCCCAGCAAAAGCTCCCTGTTCAGCCAGGCYGGTTGTCTCCCCTGCCAGCTCCTCTTACTGCACAGGGGGACAGCCCGCTCCTGCGCCTTTAAGACTTCCTCCTTGAAGAATGTCCAGCCTTCCTGGGCCCCTTTGCCCTTCAGGACCGCTTCCCAAGGGACTCTCTGAACCAGCATCCTGAACAGGCCAAAGTCTGCTCTCCGAAAATCCATGGTAGCAGTCTTACTGACCCCTCTCCTTACTTCCCCRAGAATCGARAATTCTRTCATGTCATGGTCGCTGAGCCCCAGACGGCCTCCGACCACAACATCTCCCACCAGCCCTTCTCTGTTGGTAAACAGCAGGTCAAGCGAGGCACCTTCCCTGGAAGGCATAAAACCACAGGTGAATGTGAAGGGACATACTATTGTTGTTGGGTTGTATTTTAATCCATAAAACAAAAAATATACCTCAGGAATTTTAAAAATGCTTTCAGAATACTTGTGAAAAAGGTAACAACCCAAGGATCCTAAAGCATTTGTATATTCTTGTCCACAGATGTATGAAACAAACCTATGGAGGTTAGTTGGTGCATGTAGAAGAAAAGGGACTAATTCCAGCACACCACTCTGGATTAATTGAAGACACCTCTAATCCTTTAGGAGACCATTACTGCCACTGCCARCAGAAAATGAGATTAAACACTACTTTTGATACAATTGTTGTAGGCAGTACTTTTGTTTTATTGTTTGTCATCTATTACAGTCCTGTCCTTGSCTGCAGTAACACAGCTTGGCAGGAAAAACATACAAAGGCAGCTTGTACATCTACTGCCCTATGGGAAAGTGTAGCTTAAAAAAATTCATGTGGAAATTTTGTGTGTGAACTTCAACATAAATTGTTAAAAACTCTTAGCATATAAGTTAAAAATTAACTAGCAGAGGGATAATGTTAATTACTACTACTTCCACATGCTCAATAGCAGATGAATCCAAGTATCTTTTCCATGTATGAAGATACCTATTACACAGAATTAAGCAGACTGTTACCACATTCAGTTGTTTCCAAATATTATTCTATTAAACTTATTCTCATAAAATCAGTTGAATCACTTCATGGAATTTAAGACCAAGATCAGACTTCCCTAGAAGTCTGATAAACCTTGAAAGTCCAGCTCAGGGACTCATTCCAGCTGCAATTCACAAGGGAAGGAACTAACATCTCTGCCAACAGACCAGTTTCTCCAGGAAAGMAGTGAGATTCAAGTCTGCAATAAGCCTATTCTCTGTAGGACCATGTGCATATCCATGTAGCACCTTCACTGAGCAAAGCTATCTTCCAACTTTTATGTTTTATGAGTTGACATCTTTAAGTGGAACAATTCACAGCCAGGGAAGTACACCCACATTCAAGCTGGGACACCAAAACCAAAGTTGAACTGGTCACACTGAGATATGAGAAGCACTGGGAAAATGCAGAAGCTGCTACTAACAGACACCTGCCCTACCTGTTCCCCAYCCACCTTCATATTCAAGTTTCTGCTCCATCACTTCTGTCTGCCAAGAAAGAATAAGAAAAGTGCAAACACCAAGAACCTGAGGTGCCATTACTTCTTGTTTCAGTGATGTTTAAATTGCTTCTCTATGGGAAAGGGAATTTTGATGCTCCAGTTTCCAAAAGTATAGCATCAGGTTACCTTCTAGATGTGGCAGAGAACAAAGGGGATACATGTAAAAAATGCAGCTGCTTTAGGAATTCAGGGTCTGGGCGCCCAAAGGATGGACAACTGAAATAGCAATAACCACTTAATATAGTAGATTGTTCTATCACTCCTTGCTACTAGAGAGAAGCAAAGCATAAAAAAGTGCATCTGGGAAGAACAGAAGACCAAAACAGTCACAATGGATAATATGGTCCCATGAATAATTCTTCCTAAAGAACAGTTCATGTGTATATTAAGTTTCAAATTTCACTCCCCCTTCTTGATTCATTGATTTCAGAGCAAGTGCAGGAATGATTTAACTAGTTACAAACAGAACCACCACCTAAAATGCTGGTATGTGCTACATAAACGCAAGAAATAGAGGTGCTTAACTGAACCGAAAAACATCCATCCACTAATAAAATCTGGAAAGAACATTTAACAAGGAAGAAATTAAACTCTTCCTCAAGCCATCAGGAGAAATATAGACACAAATACCTCTACCAATTTTGACACAAGGGTTTAAAGACTCAATCGCCAGTGTTTCACAGAGCAAGAAAATACCAGAAATGCTAGAATGAATCTTTGCTGAATATAAATGGAACTACATTCCCAGGATTGCTCTTTTTTGTAGATGCCCTTCTGAAGCAACACACAACTAATTTAACAGGTTACTATTCCAATTTACTACAACTGCATCTTAAAAATATGAACATTACACTAAATTAYCAGAAAGAGCTGGGAATGAGGAAGAGTATTTTTTTCATTAAATTCATACGGTTTTTATTTTACYCTTGCATAGTAACTATCTATTGGCAGTACCTCTTGACAAGAAACTAGGGATTAACTATGTAGCTGTCCAGGAGCATCTATTCTCTTTAATCTATTTTTCTGAAGGGGCCATCTGCTCTTATTTCTTCATTTCATGGCCTAGCTTGAACTTGCATTCACTGTTCTGTTAGGATTCAAATTAGTTACATGTAAAAATTTCTCCCATGTCAGGATAGCTATCTTGAGAATGAAATACTGTAAAGTGAAGAGGGATTATTACAAAAGCTGATTGACTATAACTGATACAGCTCAAATAGCTAATTAGTCATCAATAAAATGAAGGGAAAACAATACTCTAACATTTGTTTTATTACAACACAGCTTGACATCCACTAMTGACAAGTATGCACAGCCATGTTTTAAGGTGCCGAATCTGAATAAAGGGACTATGCTTGCTTTCTGTATTCTCTGCACTCAGCTCTTTTCAGATGACTCAGCAGAACAGCTTCAAATCTGATTTGATAACAGCACCAAAACCTTCCAAATTAGGTGCCCAAAAATACCTCATACAGATGCTGACAAGACATAYCTACATGATTAGCACCATTTTCAGACTTATGAATAATGAATAGTTACCRTGAAAAATTTACTCACTACAAACTACAGGTTTGAGCTGTAGCCAGGTATTACTCCAATACAGTAATATCAAGTTAAGCAAAGGATTCTGAAAGCACTGTACAGAATGAAACCTATAGTTTTACACCCTACTCCATCCAAGTGGGAAAGAAAAGTACTTCTGAATCAATTTTTTCTAACCATTTCACTGTTTTCCCCAGCAGAAAGATCRAGCAGGAGGCTTATCCAGCAAGCCRAGTACTTTAGTTAGTGCCTAGAGCAGCTAACTTCTCAGCATCATCTTCATACAAGCCATCATAACAGGTAGCCTTCTAGCCTAGACAACCAGCCATTGAAAGCTTTCGTCATGGCTTTGAGCACATTGACAAAAATAAGGGATCAGTGCCTTGAGGACCTACAAGCTACTCAGAAGCAGAAAATACATTATGTTAGCATAATGCTCAGCATACCACTGACATCTAAAATTATGATCTACTGGTTAAGAAAGCAAGTCACATCCATTGYATTCTATCAGGGGCATTAATTTAAAAAGGATAATTTGTCTAGAGTTCTTCACAGAGCTGATCTCACAGCCAGCTACTTGCCACTTAAGTGATAATGAAACACATCAACATTTTTAATTAACCTTATATTGAACTATGTGAATTATTTCTTAGTGTTCCAAACAAGTACTATTATTTCAGGAGGTCTGTAAATTCTGTAAGTGCATCTATGAACAAATGATTTATAAATAGCATTATGGTAGTTTCCCTGCACTCTCCATTTAATCAGCTGATAATAATGTGATATTCTAAGAGCTTAGAGTTTAAAAGTCTGGCAAAGTATTTCTTTTAAAACTTCATTCAATGTTTATCAGATCGGACTGACTGACAGCAGTCTTACTAGTTAAAGCATACATCAAGAGAACAGCACAGGCCAAAGCTATTTCAGCTCCTATCCACATCTCAGTTGTATTTGGAAACCCTATGTCCGAAGATAAGGTAGTTCTATTACAGCCACAGCATTCAGTCTATATTTGAGCCTAAGCTTGTGATCAAGGTATGAGCAGTAAAGACAAATACCTATGAGATGGCTGAGCAGAAAGACGCAACCAATGCTAATTTCAAACAGGCCAGCTAGCAATTAAAAGCCTTTATACCTTGAGCATCAGCTTTTTATATTCACATAGTGAAGCGATGTGAAAAGTAATATTGACAGAACGATTCTCTAAGCACTGAGGTCTCAGTTAACCGAAGATCAGCTTTCAGGAAGGACCTGCATTTTAAAATGTAGACAGAACACAGCTGGCTGCAAGAGCTACTGTGACAAGCAAACACCAACAGCACCCAGCACTCATGTGCAGTCCCCACAAAAGCAGCTCCAGGCATTCCTTAGGGAGCTGACCCCCTCCCTGGGGAGCCCTGCAGAGGCAACTGGGCTGGTTGCCAGCCCCCCCTGCTGACACAGCACTGAAAATATAGGCTGCATTGCATTTTAAATAATTCCAAAAAGTGGTCTACAAAGCCCTTCAGAAAAAGCTCCACACAAAATGAAAGACTGCACGAGGATTTCTAACACTGAGTGACCTACTGCTAATACAATGCAGTTTCCTGACACAGAGGTAGCATCCAAAAACCTTCTGGGTAAGTTCTATCTTCAAAATTTCAGCATCACTACATTTAACACGGTCTATAGGTGTCCTACAGGAAAACCCATTGTGGAACACTTCTGCTCTTTCCCAAGTGTGCTCATATTAATACTTCACAATTGCCCGAGATCCCCAAATTCACAGAAAAAAAATAAGCCTGGAAGCAATCTTAAGAGGTCATCCATTCCCTCACAAGCATTTTATATGGCTACACTTAGGTCATTCCTGACATTTGTTTCACATTATATTAACAGGCTTCTGTGAAGACTTCAAGTGTCTGCAGAAAAAATGTCTGAAGAACAGATACAGTAAGCTTTAAATATGTGATAAATCTCCTGTTGTATGCTTTCATACAGTAGGCTGATAAAAACCTAATCATTTTTCCAGACCATGGATGCATGGTGTAATAAGGTCAAGGGTATATGATAAGTAAAAAGAATCTTTTAAGACCAATTTGTGTTACACAAGACAAACTGGACCACAGTAGTCCTTTCTAGTCTTAAGATCTAGGACTAACGTGCCACATTTCACCTTGCAGATTCTGTCTACTCAGCCTGGATATCATTAGGATATCTGTAGGAAAGCAGCAAGAGTTAACTAGAGCTACAGGTACTGTAACCTACCTGCTGTGAAGCAGAAAGTGAAGCAGATTAGCTCCTCCACACTCAGCCAGGATTTAAAAGGAGAAACTGAGTCAAATCATTAGTAAGAAACTGTTTCACTTTGAGAAACTCCTCCAYCTACTACAGAAGTTTTGGGGAACCCATGTAAGGGAGGCAAAAAAACCTCAGTTGTGACACACCCTTCTTCCTTGACATTAGGGCTTCTTGATCCTAAAAAAAGGCAGGCTGGAAGTGGTCATGAAACAGTCAGATAATTCATAAAGTGACAAACCACTATAGGTTTCTGAACTTCCATGACTGTACAAATGGACCAAGAATATTGTACTCAAACTGTGTGAAGGCAAGTCTAGAACAGAAAAATCTGTTTTCCTTCAAACTCAGGGAGGGGTATAGTTAAGCATAACTAAAAGCCATGAAAGAACCAAACAAACATGATGGACCTTAGTGCTTTTCACTTTTGCAAAAGTGAAATCTATAATTTAACATTACTTTGGAGGTGGGCAAAAGAGAAAAGGGCGATTTTTTTACTTCACTGGTTTACCCCATAGAGCTGTGTAACTCAAACCTGCATACAAGGGACCACATCATTTCTGCTTGGTAGCAGGAGAAAGACAACATGAAAAAGATCAGATCCTCAGCATCTGAGGGTTAAGGAGCTCAGCGAGCAGAAACTGGGCTGCTGACCAGAGATGCACCAGCACTAATGCTTCACCACCACCTCTACTTGACCACCTCTAATTAATTAGGACATAGATCAAAAGGAACCAGTAACGAAAACTTTTGTCCATTATCAGTTCACAGAAAAGAAGACACATGAAAGGAAGAATGATTGGATTAAAAGCAGTCCTTCCATTTCTACATCTTTTAAAAACATCATTATTATCCCAAAGCAGCAGGAAAAACTGGCTGAAAATATCTAAAGCTTTTTGCTTTCAAACACACGTGCTTTCCAGAGTACTGTTACTGGATAATCAGAGGCAGGAAGAGACTACAGATGTGTTTACTCTTCAAGCATTCAGTAAATGCAGCAGTATTCAGCGTCAGAGCAAACAGCAGCAATTTTGACTTCTTAGATTCTTTGTCTTGTTCATTAAAAGGTATCTTCCCCTACTGACTGTTCTTTTTGTACTACCCAAATGGATTAATAAAGTTGAAGAAAATCAGTAAATCCTGAAAGGATTTGCAACTTCAGATTTTCACTGTCACTACATTATACCAAGATCAGCACAGCAGCAGTTGTTATAACATTTTCTTTTGGATTAAGTGCAAGAACAATAAGTTTACTGAAATGATTTCTAATCTTTTCAGTTTCCAATTATTTTGTCAAGAAATCCTTCCTAGAAAATAAAGACCTATAAAAGAACACCTATATAGGCCAAAAAAGTGAGAGATTTACCAACTACAAGAATTAAACTGACATTTGTTTGCTGCCTTGCAACTTTGTTCCTGTTGAGCTGCTAGGTGAAGCCAAAAGTCTGATAAACACATCAAAATAAGAAATGGAAGGCAGCCAGCAAACAGCAACTGGAAAAGGAGAATAGGAAGGRAATCCATTTAACTTTCCATTTTCTTATTAATTTTACCTTGACAATAAGGTAAAAGGATGAAAAATTACAACACAACAGTAAGTGATAAATATGACAAAGTTGAGTTCAAGCAAAGGAATATTTTAAGATAGGATAAACGCACAAAGAATAACACATGCACTTCTCAGCTGTTGAGACACTCAAAAATACAGCTTTCTCAGCTTAAAAATGTTTCTTCATTCCACTTCTCCAGTTGCTACTCTTAAATTTGCTCCTTGTCCTAAATRGCCAGCCTACATCTACTGTATATCCCAAGTCATTGACAGTTCAGTAAAGAGCCTAACCATTTAGTCAAGATCAAATGTCCAGAAATGCATCTCATTTTGAATTGAAGATGTCAAGAGATGCAAAATCTGCCAGTTCTTATATTTGATTTAAGAGTTCAACATTCATTGCTAAAGCACTGTGCTTTATTTTTCCATTTGCACTTTTTTGGCCAGCCATTTCATCACCAGTTTAAAGGGCCTCTTAGCACCTTTATTTACCCCTGTGAAGGTAGCAAGGCACTCAAACCACAGGTTAATGATCACTTTCACAAACCAATCAGACTAGCAAGAGGCCTACAGACCTTCTCAAGCTTGCAAAGCATTATGTTTTTTCCATGATCTTCTCAAAGACTAAGACACATGGTCTTCTTACCTAGAATGTCACAAGAAAATGAAATTCCCTAGTCCATATGCCCTTATGGCCTTAGCTGAAGGCCATAAAGATATTAATTTTCTGGCTAGTGTTGTACTTGGAAGTCACACTTAGCTAGCAATATACAGCTCTAAACTAATTCCCAGAACTACGACCACCCCTACCGTGCAGCTCCCATTGCACAGGTGAGACTTGCCTTCCCAGGTCTCAGGGGTAGATAACCCCACTTTATCAAGATACTCCACTTGCCCAGTATAAACATCCCATCCTTTATAATCTTCTATTTGAAAAACAGTATTAATAATGTAAATATTAAGCTTGCAAGATTCCTGCAGAGCTCAGCTAAGAACAGTCCATTAATTCACCATATTAGGCAYGTCAGTTACCAGTTAATCCATTTAAACATACTTTTTACTGAAACTGCTAAATACTAATTAAGAAGTCATGCAGTACCACACTGAATACTTTACAGAGGCTACTCAACTCTGAACTTTGATACCCAACTCTTTCAAATCAAAGCGCATCCTAAATTCTTTTGTTTCTTAATTAGACTTGAAGTCAGGGGGGGAAAAACTCAGAGGGCAGAAAGGTCACATACATAGAATTTAAGTACATGCAAGTTAAGTCAAACAATCCAAGGGCCAGAAGAGCAGCCATTCAGTGCTGTGACCTTCTTTCTGATTTCTCCAGTAAATAAGTACTCAGAAGGTTACAGTTTTAATTTGCATGGCTGGTGTCGAAAAGGATTGAAAGTGACAAACCATGTCAGTTTAAATTTGAAACCTTTAAATTCGAGCTCTCTCATTGACTGCCAAAGTAAGTGTGCAAGTGAATTAGAAGTCAGCTTTAGACTAAATGTGATCATTGGTGAGTGGCTGCGGGCTAGAGTCATGCTTCAGAGCCGATGAGCCTAGGGTGAAGTATGTATGATTATCTTCAGCTGCATTTCACAGCAGCCCTGTTAACATGACTGGAATACCTGATAAATCACTTCCCCAGCCTTTTAAGAGACCAAGACTGGAATCTAATTGTTAACAAGTCCTATGACTATCCCAATACAGTTCCACTGCAGTAAAAGCAAAGAGCAACAAAACAAAAACGTGACCTTCTGAAGTGTTACTGAACAAGGAAGGCTGAGACATGTCCCTTCACTCCAAATCTTACTACTTTTCATGCTGTTTTAAGAAAATAGAACCAAAGTCAGCCTTCCCTGGTTTTATGGTGCTACCATCACACCATATGCATTCCTATTACTGTCACTATATTTCTTATCACACTGAGCCTGCCAAATAACCAATTGCCCCTGCACATTTTCATAGACTTGTTTTGAAGTCTGATTAGTAGCAGACAACAAAAGAGTTTCTTCTTTCTAGTYAACCTCTAAGAAAGACAACTTAGTGACTTGCCGTCTGAAAAAAATCTTTGTCTGAAGGGCAAATTACAAAACTATTTTATTCAAATTAATAGGATGCTCTAAGTAATCTTAAAACCCAATCAAATTTCTTCAGCTATATTTGCTTTACAAAACACCTATGACCTTCATCAAGTGTTTTGCCAGCCTCCAAGAGGAGGACACTTAAAACAAGTGTTGCTTTTATGATTGAGACTACAGTGAGAAACGAAGGAGAGTTTGAGGTTATACAACAGAGTACATGTAATGGCAGTACACCATTAGGGACTGGGAACAAGCTGCACCACGCATGTCTGTTCCATGCCATGAAAGGCCAGTCCTCAGAGCAAAGTGGATGATTCAGTAGCAGACTGATTATTTATATCACAACATCTCTATGTCACTTCAATACATACAATGAAGTACACCTTCTAGAATTGTTGAAAATTAGAATTCTATTTCTGAAAAATTAAAGAAAATCCTTGCTAAGCACCCAGAACAGGACAGATGCATTCAAAATCAGTAACATCTATAGAACCTTAATGTATAAGTTCCTACCTACTTCAAACATTTTTACAAAGCTATCCCTTACCTGCTAAAAAAAAATCAGACAGTTAATA
This sequence comes from Oceanodroma leucorhoa, assembly GCA_030449065.1. Classification (NCBI taxonomy): domain Eukaryota; kingdom Metazoa; phylum Chordata; class Aves; order Procellariiformes; genus Oceanodroma; species Oceanodroma leucorhoa. The sequence continues at coordinate 10,413,690 of JASVER010000025.1, read as the reverse complement.
TCCTCCACAATGCAGAAAGTCAGTACACTTTTCCTCACTCCACTCTCCCTGATATTTAGGGAGGTACTGGTCTATTTGCTTATTGAACTCCTACTCAAAACTTGACACAAGAACCAGCAAGCCTCTCCTGATCACTACTAGTCACACGGCTCAGTAAAGTCATTCAATATACAGCTAGCACATACAGCCATCTACTGATAGGAAGGCTTCTTACTCCTGTACATCATCTTGTTGACAATTTAAAGGAAGCCTAGCSAATTTAAAGAAGAATTCCACAGGTACAGTCTACAGAGAAGTAAAAGTTGCCTTTCAGCAATGGCATCAGGAYTCATAAGGATTTCAGCTGCCCTAACTCTGATTACAGAGTCCTCTCCACCTACACATTTAACATTACACAAATCAAACAAGTGCCAGGCATCCATTTTAATGTCTCCCCTGTTACAAAACATGTCTGGTATCAACATGTTTTATTTACAGTTAGCTTCTTCCATCTGCAATTTCATATACTTTACCCAACATTCACAAAATACTTATCATAAATCAATACTATGCGTAGATGTGAAAGAAGACAATGAAGATAAAGTAACTCTTCTCTTACAGATCTTTCAGTATYTTTACAGCATCACTCATGAACTAAGTTATTATAATCAACATCACACTTGCAGATTTACCAACATTTACATACAACCCCAAATGCAAGCAAAGTCAACCTTCAAAGTAAAAGTCTCAAAAAAAGGTTAAAAAGTAAAGCTACTCAGTGCCTTGCAATGATAAACACAAAGAACTAGCCTGATTTCAGAACAAGCATCACTAACATACCAAAATGTTTTTCAGATTTTGCATAAAGATGAGCAACTGAGAGTTGTAAATAGGAAAAATACAAATACACAGGCACTAAACTCTTCTGCTCACAGAACCTCATCTTTCCCAAGATTCTTCAATTACAGAACTTATTATAAGATAGTAATTGGACATGTGTTCCAGTTCCCATTGTCTGGTACCAGCTGCAAATTAACCCTATTAGCATGGTCACCTTACTACACATGCAAAATAAGTCTGCTTCTAATCTATAACATGTTTAAAGGTTTACAGGTAAAAACATCCCTTTTTGCAAGGCTTAATGTTCAAGTATACAAGTAAATCATCTTAATTAGAGCAAAGGATATAGTCTAGTCTCCTGCAAAAGATTTCTACTGTCCTAAAATTTAAGCAGCATCTGAATGTTTCAGCGACTGTTTGGGACACAAATGTAAGACCTATTGTTAAATTTTGCTTTAAACAAACAAGTCAAATACTTGAGCAGAGTTTTCAACAAGAAAAATCAGCACTTCATGTACTACACAGGAACAGTGAAGGGTACTGATCTTCAATTTTAATGCTTTCAAAATGCTTAAAACAAGGTTTTGTTAGGGCAAGAGGACATGCTGTCATCTCTTAATTCTGAAACAGATTAATAATACCGCCCAGGAAAGTATTCTTGCAGCATCCTAGTTATCCCCACATTGTTCTTTTTCAACTGAAAGGCTATCCTAGAAGTCTAAAAGCATGTCAAGCTCCACTTTTTTCCTGTATCATTTAAAATTATGTAATTCCTGTGTACCTAAATTATAATTTGTAATTATAAGTATAATATGCAAATGTGTCCATTTCCATTTGAGAACTACAATTAACAAATTTTGGAAGTCTAGACACGGGACTTTTCCCTAGAAACCAATTTTTAACATGGTTAGAAATATGTTAGTGATTTGGCTGTTTTGTCTACACAGTACACACACTTCAATTCCTTCAGCATCTTGGAAGGATTTACTAGTTCAGCCATGCAATTCTTACAAATCAATTTTGAGTTTCTGAAGAAAGTTGGCTGAATAAATACACATAGTAAATGTAAATAGTATTAAGACATCAAAATGCTATTACATAATTAAGCTGGTTATTTTAAGCACTTAAAACCTTTGCTAAGACATTCTCACATGTACCTGGAAGAAGCCAAACTGAAGAACATGTTTCATTCTAAATTGAAAAGCTAAACAAAGCCAGTTTAAAAAATTAGACAATCCATTTCATTTGCCTGCTCACTGAACTATCACAGAAGGAACTCTGTAGACCTGACATATAAAGTACAAGCCAGAACTATTACATATACATTTCCACTAATATTCACTTTCATTTAAGTGCACAAAATTGTTACAATTGAGAAGAAAAAAAATAGTCACTGACAGTTAGTGTCACAACAGGATGGGTTTGTAAAACATCGCTTCTTGCATTTCCCACTTGTATTATACAGTCACTTCACCTTATTTGGTTCTTTGATGACTCTACAACTGCCTAAAATATCTATTTTATGCAGATATTATACAAATTTTTATTTTAAACTACAGTTAACCAGTTGATAAATAATCTTTTTTCACCCATCTCTAACATGTGAAATACTTCAGATTTAATGCAAGACTTCACTTTCAAAGCAAGCAAAAAAATCTAGAGACATACCAGAATAAAGACACTGGATCCATGTCCCTCTACATTCATTTTTTCACTGACAATATCATTTGGTTTTGCAGCTGAAAGTATGCATGCAGATACCAAGTATTACATGATAAAAGCAGGTAGAACTTTTTCTATTCTCTAATTTCTCATTTCAATGATAACCTCAAAAAAGTATCATAGTCCCAAAAAGTCACAATTTTGAGAACAGCCATACAGTCATATCTACTTTCATAAATGCTGTTTGTAAAATACTCAATCACATACTTTTGTAACTTCCTTAAATAATTTACATATGCAAAAAAGATTCTTCCTTCACTAGCTGGAGAGGAGCTTCACYAATTTGCAGCCTTAAATTATCAGCCATCAAGCAAAATTTTAAGAAGTTTTTTTTATTTACAGCAAACAAAAATATATATTGATTAACATAATTCTCCTTCTCCCACTATCAACAGTGGTATTTTTACAAAGTTAGGAAAAATATGCAAAATACCAACCAGCCAAGGACATGCAGCTACAAATCACATGGCATATGCATTCCACAGCTGAAACTGACAGCTACTCCTAACTCCTGAATATTTCAGGCAATACTTGATTCTCCTGATTTAGAGATGCACATTCGCAGTCCATTACACATCAAAAACTAGAGCAATGCGTTAAAAGAAGCCACACTGATTTAGACCCATCCCTGTTATAGGAAGTAAAGTACACTAGCACASCTTTGTAATCACTTCAATTGAAGCCAAAATCATTTTGGCTGTCATTAAGTTACAWCAGAAGATCAGTTCGAACTTATTTCACCTGATCATCCCAAGCACTATATCAAGTGTTTGTCCCTCCAGAGCTGTACTCAGAAGTCACCTGCCAATTATACAGTATTTCCAAATTTACATTAAATCATATTGTAAACCACATAGAATGACTTTTCTCTTCAGTATAGTATCACTGAAACAAAGACCTAGCACTTTAAAGCATATCTGACATGTCAGATGCAGAAGGGGTAGGAATAACTTAATTTCAAAAGAAAAGAAAATATACTTTCGGGTTTAAAAGATTCACCAAAACGTATTGTTGGTTCCYTAATATTGTAGTTACAGAGCCAAAAGTTCCTAGGAAAGGACAYAGGTTGTAGGCTCCTTTTTAAAAAGGCTCACACAGATATAAACAATAASCTATTTATTGTTCAGAAGCACATCAGCAGGGTAAAACAGGAAACCTTTTGGGGTTTTAATCGACTCGAAGCCCAAGCAGAGCACAGAAGACCCAAGCTGTTCTACACAACAATTCAACTTAATGATGTACAACTGAAGCAGCGAGCGATCATGCCTTCGCTATTGCAAAAAACACCTACGAAAGAGGAGAAATTTGGGAAGGTAGCCCAGCGTTTGCCATCGTTTGCGGAGATGCTCTGCCCGCCGGCGGCGCAGCCCGGGACGCCCCGGGGCTGGCAGGCAGAGCACCGCCCGGGCAGCGGCCGCYGGCGCTGGGCAGACACCCCGACCGCTCCCCGCAGCCCAGCACGGGGAAGGAGGCAGGAGCCRGCGAACAGCAGCAGCAGCCTCAACACAAAAACCACCCAGCGAGCGGTGCAAAACGAAGAGTAAACCCCTSACTGAGCATCCCCGCGGCCGCCGCTAACTCCGGCTCGTCCCCGCGGCGGGACGAAGCGGCCCCGCTCTGCCCCCGCCGTCCCTCACCTTGGCTGACCAGCCGCAGGGCGTGGGTGAAGGACGGGTCCAGCGARTCCTTCTCCGCCATCAGCTCGGGCAGGTACTTCTCGTCCATGGCGGCGGCCTGGAGCGGCAGCGGAGCCGGGGCGCCGGGTGCCCCCGCTGGAGAGGGTGCGGCGGCGGTGCGGGTCCGAGCCCCAAGCGGCGGTAAATCCTCGTAAGTAGCGCTTCCCCCTGGCCGCCTCCCGCCCGGGGCTGCGGGGACGCATCCAGAGGGAAGCGCCACAAGCCTCCGGCCGGGAGCGGTTGGGAAGGGGCGCGGGTCGGGGGGGGGGCGGCCCCCCACACGGGACAAGGGACGCGGAGAAATCCCTCTGCGGAGGCGTACGGGGCTGGGAAGGAGGCAGAGACGCGCCCGCGGAGCCGCTGGCCCAGGCGGGACGAGCCCCTCCGACACACACGCAGAAAGAACAGGGATAACGTGAGGCGGCTGGCACACACCACAGCCCCGCACCTCCAGCGGCGCTCCGCCGACTGAGGCAGCGAGCGCCTCCGCGCCAGGTTTAAATACCCCTGCCGAGGCCACGCCCCTAGCCGCCCAGAAGCCTCGCCCCCTGCCCACCGAGCCCCGCCCGGGGCAGCTGCCCCGCCCCCGGCTCCTCCCAACGGGCGGTGATAGTAGAGCCMCCTCCACTGTCGCCCCGCCTACTCAAGTGACGACTCCTATTGGGTGCTGTGGCTTGTCAGTCAGGGACCGGCCGCGGCTTCGGATTGGCGGCTGCTCCTGTCCTCCCCCGCCCCGCTGCCGATGTGGGGGGTGGTGCTCGCGCTGGGCGGGCGCGGCGCTGAGGTAGCGTTGGCACAGCGACTCCTGACGGGGAGCGGGGCGGCCGGGCGGGCGGGTCTGGGGGCGGCGGGGAGCGTGGTCTCCCATTAAAATCCCCAGCGGCCCCTCTCCTGAGAGGAGAGCTGACGCTGTTCTTCTCCGGGAGTTTGCGGGCTCCTCGGCACCGGCGGATTTGCGGGCGTTCGGCCCGCGGGAGCGCCCTGAACGGAGAGCTGTAGCCAGGCGAGGGGAGAAGGGAGCCGCCCGGGGCGTCCCGCCTCCGCCGGCCGCACTCCTCTCCTCGGGACCCGCTCCTCCAGGCGACGGGGGGTGTGAGAGGGGCTCGGGGGAGCCGGGACTGCGTCCTGACCCTCCCTTTCAAATCTTGAGGGGAGGRGGAACGAAGAAAGGCAAGATTTGTTTTTAAAGGAGGAGTGAAACCGCGATTTTAACTTCTTTTTCTCCCCCAAACAGCGGTACTCTCTAGTTACCCAGCATTTTGTACTTAACGCCTCTAGTAATACAAAGCACTTCATAAATACTAGCCAGAAAATCTTATTTCCGCTGAATTACACCGATGGTACATTGTAAGTGGGCTTGTGATTCAGTAGCAGCCTATTTTACAAGAAAGARAAGCAAAGTTTAAGAGCCCTTGCTCAAGCCTATTTTCCTATTCTTTCAGTGGATACACTTGGTATATTAGATCATTATTCACTTTGATCTTTAGCTCTGAGGCTTTACATAGCTTCCTCATTAGACCTTAGGTGTTTCATCAATGGATCTTTGGTGACAAAAGCCCAAAGGAAGCGAGACCAACCATTCTCCTCTGTAACAGAGCACAAGGGCGAACAGAGGAAAATTACTAAATCACTGAAGCCAAAATCATAATGGTAAAGTAACATTTTCCTCTCTTTCTCTGTTGGTTTTAAACCAACATTTACTAGAAAAGMTGATAAGAAACTTTAAGTGATAAGCTGCAGTTAAAAGACCACTGAAAATATTTCTATGAATCAAATAATCACATACTTACTTTTGTATTTCATGCAAATAAAAAGGTTTGCAATGTATCTTAGTCGTATCCTTGCAAGAKGGGGAGAAAAAAGGTCTGAAAAAAAGACTAGCATGAGAAATCACTCACTCAAAACTTGGAAGCAGAGGTTAAGGCTCCCTTCTCAGAATTACATGTGCTCTTTCACCCTTAAAACAGAAGGACCATATATTAAGGTATCTTACTTCTTGTTGTATTTTACAGACTGGAATATCTCATAAAACAATGTCTGATATGTTACAATATGAAATATACTTGATTTACATTCTCTCTATAACTGTTCCAAATAAATCTTGACCCAGGACTAACACAAACAAATTACAAAGTTACATTTTAAAAATTCTCCTGCATGACATCAAGCTTGATGGATACAACTAAAACATACAAGCAACTGGAAGGAGTTGGATTACAATGAATGTTTTATTTCAACCTTCCATACACATCTTCTATACAAAAATACTGAAACGCAGCCATCTGTTGTGGAACAGACAGACACATACAACTTTTGACACAGAACAGTATGTAGGAGTGTAATCCTTATTGAATGACCTGGGGCAAAATAATCCCTGTCTTTGCCAGTAAAGCCAAAAATTTATTTAAAGTCCCCCTACAGCATACCRGACCTCAGAGAGAAAGGTAGCTATATTATTACAAATGGTGTAAAACACGATGTACCTTCTTGGAAAGAGTCGTATTCTCCCTGGTAACTGATTAAATAAACATTTGGTGTTTCAAGAAACCACAGTATTTCTTCCCAAATTATACCAATTCCCTCTGGCTTACAATAGCGAAAGACTTGCTGGATGTCTGAAGACTTGTTTCTCACCAGGTCTGTAATAATATAGGAATTATAAAATTATCCACATTTTACTCTATTGTTCAAACTCAAACCTGCACATAACAAGTGCGGTATATTGTTTTCTCCAATGAAATTCACTAGGATGTAATAAAACAAGAGGAGGACAGAAAGGATGGGAAATTATGAGCCTCAGGCCATAGAAAGCAGGATGTGGTTAGCTGGGRGAAGCCTGCTAAGTGTAGTTCTTACTCTCCAGGAATGGCAGGAAACACCAACTTCTTAAGGATTGATTGCTTTCTTGCTACTGAAATCTACAAAGCTTGAAAAGCAGCTTGATCAAGTAACTGCCCAGTCAGTATTAGCTTTCATATTTACAAATGTTTAAAAGTCTTGAGTCCAAACTTTTAAAATTCACAATTTAAATGTGTTTATACCTACTCTCCAACAGTAAACTACACAGTTTTTTTACACTCTGCTGTCTATATGCATGTGGTAGTCTCAGGAACTTAGTTTGATAGGTGTACATCAATCAAGAACCGGTGTCAAGAGTAATGTCCATTACTTCCCTTAAAGCACCAGTTATCTGACCAGACAGTATGACAGTATGCCTGCCTATTTATAAGCAAAAATTGTAGATGCAAAAATTAATATTCATATGTAATAGAAGCATTAGGACGTGTTAGTACCCGCACTCTCAGGGGTGAGATTCAGTTTCTTACTTCTTGTACCTTTTGATGCAGCCAACGGGACAGGACGTCTGAGGACTATCTGTGAAGAGGCTGAGACTGAGCTGCATCCTCCCTGGGGTATGTAGGATCTGTAGAACTTACTGCAGTTACATTTCCTTATTTGCTAGGTCAGCATAACAAGCAGTATTTTCATCATTTAAGTCTTTTTTCCTAATATTGTAAGTACACCTAAATACTTGTAATTTTGCCTAAATTGCTGATCACTCATATTTTTATTTTGTATGACTAACGTTATTCCATTTATCCAATGATCATATCAAGCTGCCACTGACCATGGTAGACTTTACATGACTCTAACGTATTTCTCACCTCTGATTTACCTCTGGGTTCCTGATTTAAAGCTCAGAACACAACAGACTGTTACAGTATCATTATTTATTTGAGACTTCAGCTTATTAAAATGCACACAGCTGAAGACCTATAGAAGCAGGGTCTATTTTGGGAAATAGTTTGTCAGAAATACCGCATCTAGTGAATATGTCCTTGATGTGACTCACCACAGTTCTGATTAGCATGTTGCTAAGTAGGTGCTGGCGTCCTTAGTATTCCAATGTATCACTTGCCAATTTCTGTTAGGCACACGGAAATTACCGTTGCACTCCTTTTTCCAATATTCCTGTGGCCATGTTTTGGTTTTTTATACTTGGATGTGTGTTAAAGTATGAAAAAATAGATTAGTATACAGTCATATCAAGACATCCATCATGAACCRTTTTCAAAAGCTCTGGATGCTTTCTTCTAAAAATTTGTGGCTTTCTCTTTCATACCTTTTGCCCCATAGTTCAAAGGTTAAGCTATTTTCGTCCCTAATGAAACTTATTTCATTATCAGCTATGTTAAGGTTGTTCCTTTTAAAAGATTTGTTACATTATTTTCGTATAGAGACTACAAATACAGTGGCAAAGAACTTATATGCCTGAAAGCCTTTTTTTTCCCTAACACAAGATACTTTCTTCCTGCAAACAGGCACCTGTTGATCCAAGTCTTCCATTTGTTTTATACCTTGGTTTATGGTATTAAATATCAGTAATGGGCTRACAGGAACCTCATGAAGTTCCATAAGGGGAAGTGGAAAGTCCTGCACCTGGGTAAGAATAACCCCAGGCAGCAGTACATGCTGGGGGCCACGCAGCTGAAAAGCAGCTTGGCAGAAAAGGACTTGGTGGTCTTGGTGGGAACCAAGTTGAACATGAGCCAGCAATGTGCCCTTGCTGCAAAGAGGGCTAATGATACCCTGGGCTGCACTGGGAGGAGTGTTGCTTGCGGGTTGAGGGAGGTGATCCTTATCCTCTGCTTCATACTGGTGAGGCCACACCTGGAGAGCTGTATCCAGTTCTGGGCTCCCCAGTACAAGACAGACATGGACATTCTGGATAGAATTCAACAACAGGCCATAAAGATGATGAGGGGTCTGGTGCTTCCCTCCTATGAGGAAAGGCTGAGAGAGATGGGACTGTTCAGCCTGGAGAAGAGAAAGCTCAGGGGGGATCTTATTCATGTATATAAATACGTGAAGGGAGGGTACGAAGAAGATGAAGCCAGGCTTTTTTCCGTGGTGCCCAGTGACAGGACCAGAGGCAATGGGCACAAACTGAAACACGGGAGGTTCCCTCTGAACATCAGGAAGCACTTTTTTACTGTGAGGATGACCGAGCACTGCCACAGGTTGCTCAGGGAGGTTGTGAGTCTCCCTCCTTGGAGATGTTCAAAAGCCATCTGGACACAGTCCTGGGCAACTGGCTCTAGGTGGCCCTACCTGAGCAGGGAGGGTGGACCAGATTCTGTATTGTACAAAAGATATGCAAAAAAGATTTTTTTAACGATGTTATGCCTTGTTCAAGTTGTACATTTGTATTTTTTATTGTGTTACAGAGTCAGCACTGAAATAGCCAAAGGTTTATCACGATTTTTGTTGAATCTGAACTGATTATGTTTAGTTTCTGCTGTTCCTATGTACCCATATGTGTGATGAAAAAAAAACATGCATAGTATCCACAAGTAACTACTATTCTGATAACCATAATTTTACATTAATGAAGGGTTATTCTTAACTCTCCTTGTTACGTATCGGCCTACAGTGTGTTTCCCTGAATGAGCTAAGATATTACAGTAGAACAAGTAGATGACTAAATCTTTCATGTTGTGGAAAACATCATCTGTGAAATCGTTCAGACTGTGATCCCAATACCATTTTCATCCTTCCCTCCCCAGTTGCTCCAGATTTCTGCGTCTTAGTCATCATTATGTTCTTCAGGTCTTGTAAGAAGAAAATATTTTTACTTGCTTTAAGCACTAACTCTGGAGAGTTAGATACATCTCTATTCCTAGACATAACCAAAATGATTAACACCAGTTTTCCATCAAGTGTAATAGAATTTTAGATTGCATCTCCTTGTATCTTTTGCCTGTGACATTAGGATTTTGCCATAATCTGTTGTTGTTGTTGTTGTTTTTGTTTCAGTATAGTATCAATAATGGCTAATTCCAAACACAGCTACACTSTGCCTGGCCTGATCTCCTGGTATGCAGGTAGAACACATAGTATGTAGACTGTATGAGACCTGAAGAACAAAAAAATTACATCATCTGTAGCAGGTAAATTTTAGCATTCCACGTTATTGTTCTTTTTAGGTCTTAAAAGCTAACGCATTGTATCAGAACAGTCCCTCCAGTTGCTAGTGCAGTAAGTGAGGCAATTCATTGCAGTGAGTTCACCACCTTTTTGACTATATTCACGTATGCCATGATCCAAAGGATTTTTTTATTTCCTTTAGGCATTATTGCTAATTGCAGTTGTAACAGTGCACATAGTCCTGGAACTGCATGCACATATACCTTGATCATAGGATGTGCCTGTAGGCATCATGATGAACTTTATTTTCACTGCTCTGAATATTTTGTAAGATTAAAAGAGTCTTTTCTAATTTTGTTTTAAATAAGGTGCAATGATTTTACAGCTGTCTGTCCCAGTATTGGCGTTGTACATGTATTTATTAAAAATTTAGATTTTGAGATTTTCCTTTTTATGTCTGCTAATACTTCACATATTGTTCTAATGATGCAAAAGTTATCAATATTATCATGGTGTAGGAAACCAAATGGAAGGACAAACAATCTAACACCAAGGCTCACTTGCAATTCCCTGGAACAAAGGACTGCTTGATGCAGACAACTACAAAAGACAAAACTCGATGAGGGAGCAAGGGATGGAGATTCCCTGTGCCTGTCTGAGGGGTGTCTCAACCACTTGCAAGACTGGGGGATGATGAGTTCCAGGAAGGCTCTGGTGAGATAAAGGAATGCAACAAAAGACATTATTCAACCTCTGTAGGGAGTTAACTGGACATGGCCTTGGGGGATGGCACCATAAAGCAGCCAAAGAAGGGAGTACCAAGATAAGAACAGAAAAAGAAACAACTACTTGAACTATGGGCGAACTATCGCAATTAGCATAGTAAGAAAACTGCCCACCAGCAGGAGAAGCCCCCTACTCAACAAAGCCCCTTCCCCGCTGAATATGCGACCAATAGAGGCAAACTACGAAACTGCCACCGTAGCAGAGGGGCAGCTTGGAGTGACCGGCGGACATAAAAGGGGAAAGCAAATACTACAGGGTGGGAACTTCTGGACGAGCGCTCCTACAAGCCAGTGACCCCCCRTTGGCTGGACCAATGCTGGATCCAGGACCGGTGATCTCTTTCTCTCTCTCTCTCTTTTCCCTCCTTTCTCTTTCTTTTATTTCTTTTACCTTTTCCTAATAAGTAATGCAAGGCATAAACCCCCACAGCAGTGGAGAGTAATGAGCTTTCTGCCACCCAGCTATTTACTAATGAGCCTAGTTTTTGAATAAAAGTTTTGTTCTGTACAGACCTTGGTGTCGTTTCACCTTAATCCACACAGAGGGAATTTACGGATCTGAGTCACCTGTCCCTCCACACAGGCGGGACGTGACACATGGTGGAAAGACTTTTTTTGTATATTCTTTTTCTCTTGTGTCATATTTGGATATAAATACTTCCTTACTACTCCTTTCTTGATCCTGTACTGTAGCTATAAAGGAATGTTTTACTATTGCTAAATTCCTCTGCTAGGAGCTTTTGAAAAATTGTATGCTCTTTACTTTCCTATTTTCCTGTGTAGTATGCTTATAAAATTGGTTTGCTTTGTGCACTTTGTGACTGTCTTCTCTAGTGCTGGGCAGTCAACATGCAATACAAATCTTGATGCATCTGGTCCTCCCACATACCTCTCTTATTGCTCTGAACGTGGGTGATGCCAAATCCACTGCACCCTTATCTTTGTTATACCTGTCTTCTTTCTGGTTGCACCTCTTTTAGCACATTGTGTTGTGTGCTAATGAATGTTCTTTTTTGTTCTTAGGACAGCTTTTTCCAATGTGAAATTGTTTGTTACTGKTTTTTTCTCTTATATTCAATCCCATTAAAAGCCTGTCTTTCACAGACTGTCTTTCCTAACTACCAAGGCCTCATCAGCCATAACCTGTCAGTCATCTTAGTAAGACCTTGATGTGTCTCACAACATTTATCTTCGTATGGTGATGTGTTCTTTAAAAAGAAAGAAAACTCAATTCAGAATGATAATCTGTGTTTTCCTATCTGCTTGTATGAGTTTACTGGATACCTGAGCTTTGAAAATACCCCTGCCTTTTTCCTTGTTATCTAGCAGAATGAGTGGCTATTCAGGGTGAAGAATATTATCTACTCCAACCCTGAAAGAAATCTGGTGTGTTAATATCTTCTATATACCATTATTTTCTGCAATACTTCTTTTCTGATCTACCCATGACCCATTTCGTTCATTATTCTGCATGAAAACAGTTGATAGTTTCTTTTTTTCTGATAATATATCAGAAAATACCATTGTTCAGACTGCTCAGATCCTCAGAGAGCTAGGGTAAACTAAAGTTATGACATAATAGAGGCCATTTGGTGATGGTAGTTTATTGCATTTGCTTTTAAACAGAGTTAACTCAGACAGAGTAATCATGAAGCAGTCTTACAAAAACCATTTCTTAAACTTCTCTTAAGGGAGAGGAGGGATAACAGTAAAATGTCCATTTTTCTTTTGGAAAAAAAATCTTGTTTAAAATACTGGAAGATGGGGGTTTTTAGTCCAGGTGCTCACCTGCACCAGCTACTTCTACGAAAACGAGCCASAACATACTTCATGAAAACTTTGCAGACTATGATGAGGCCAAAGTACACACAAAAATAATGCCACTTTTAAGTAAGCTTCAAGAGTCTGCATATCTGAAGTGAGATTATGAAGCAAAGCAGCAGCTGTAGGAGAGCCCCAAATGAACTGTTGGGAAAAAGAAGCATAAAGCACTCTAACCCATTCATCTTCTGTTTAGGAATGGGAGCATGCTCCTTCTGCAACTTCTACAGGTAACAGATGAAAGAGGATGAACTCGCCATGAAAGACAGCAAGACTCAGTTCCTGCTCAAAGTATACAGGCAAATCACTATGTGAAACATTGATTTTATAAGTGCTCCCACTCTGCCAGGCATATGTCCTACAATGGAAGGATCAAGCAGTGCAAAATGTTCTCAGTATCCTATGTTCTTGGTGTCTTTTGTGATGCAGGGAGATAAGGGGCAGAAAGAGAATCATCAAACAGTTCCCATCAGAGATTTGCTCAGCTTTCTAGCAATACCTGTACAGGCTAGTGTGTTTTTATGTCTAGCTCCAAATAACGTCATTTGCACTTTTACCACAAAGTAGCCCTGTTTTCTAAGGCCCAATACTTTCAAGCCACCTATCAATACCAGCTCCACACTGAAATGTCATAGAATCATAGAATCATAGAATCATTAAGGTTGGAAAAGACCTTTAAGATCATCGAGTCCAACCATCAACCCAGCACCCATGCCCACTAAACCATGTCCCGAAGCGCCACATCCACACGTTTTTTGAACACCTCCAGGGATGGTGACTCCACCACTTCCCTGGGCAGCCTGTTCCAATGCCTGACTACCCTTTCAGTGAAGAAATTTTTCCTAAT